>JAKELI010001120.1:0-12327 GCA_021525025.1 Lactarius hengduanensis
TGGGATCCATACAACGGTTCCTCGCTATGCGGGAGCTCGCTGGTTTCCCGGTAACCCTCGTCGACACGGAAGATGAGTTCGATCGCATGTTTTAGGAGAAAATATCGTAGCGTTTATCCCTTTATTATGGTGTTATTTTGATCGAAACCTTGAAGGTCCTAGCCTTCATCCTGTACGATACGTAGGATGAAGATGCGCGAAATAAATACCCCGTCACGGTTACATAGTATGTACTGGCGGACCCGGAGACTCTCACGAGTAGTATGGGCGGTTACAATGGTAGCAGAACCACACACCTAGTCCTACGCCCAAATGCTCAACGGGGAGTCGCAGCGCGATGGGTCGGGCTTGCCAGTGAGGCGGTCACGGACACCCGGATTGTCCGTTGAAATGCGGTTTGACCAAATTTCATCTCCAGAGCTGTTGCTCGACGCGTCGGGTAACTTACGAGAAGTCAGAATTGGATAGCGGACCCAAGCGAGAAATGTGCAGCGTTCAACGATATGTATGCAATATATGGTACACGTTAACGTCCTCATCTGATGACCTCCCTGTGGACAGACTTGCAATGTTCAAAAGAAACGCGATGAACAATTGCAGTGTAATTAAGCAAACACTTTTTTGGTGTCATCTATTTTCATCGGCGGAGTCGTAGTTATCTCCTAAGTACAGCGGAAGCCTGATATCTCAATCGGCAACACTGAAGTTGGACGAGGACGGAAAGAGGGACCAAGCGTGATTATAAGGGAAAACTCGGGGAAAACAATAGAGATCTCGAGTATGAGTCGTATGAAAGGAGAGAAAATAGGGATAAGAAAACTGATAGAGCAATAGTAAGGGTTTATATACGGTCGCGGGTGGCCCTTTGGAGCTTGATAGGTATCAGGTGTTTGTCGTCGTCGGCGTGAGTATGATCGTTAGTGAGGTAGTAGGTGACGTCATCGATCATATGTGGTGGCTGGTGACATATAGTTGGGTTAGATTGTTCACCGATCTACCTATCATCCGAGTCGAGCCCTTTGTCGCCGTAGCTTAGGAGACGACCACGTTCCCGGAGATCAGCCAGGGTCTCATTCATGTCCCTCGCTTGCTCGTCCTCCACGCAAATCAACTGCAGGGCCGGCAACACCTGGGTACCCGCCTCGGTCCGGCCTTCGAGTGCATGAGTTACGCTCTCCGCCAATTCCTCGTATATACGCAACTTCTTCACGGCCGTGAACGGGCGGAAGAGTTCAAGCCATTCGATGTCGTCCATATCGTCGTCTTCGAATGATTCTGGATCGTCTAATGAGATCTTGAGATGGACCACATCTGAAAGCATGGCGGGAGTTTGGTTGAGGGCTTGAGCCATGTCAAGAACCTGTTCGTGTATCCCGTTGATTGACCAGAGTTCAATTGCGATGATAGGCACGTCTGGATTACGAAAAGAATGGAAAGAAATTTGGCCATGTTGAAAGGATATCTCCGCATGCCCGAACCGGGATGGCTTGATAGCTGAGCGCTCGATGAACTTCGAAAGTTCAGTAACTGGAAAGTCCAGCTGATTGGTGTATTTTATTTCGATTGAGTCGAGTCGGGGGGTGTCGATTCGGGCCACGATGACCTCTAAATATGTGCATTCACCACTGAATCCGAAGGTGGTGAGAGAGGGAAGAACAACTCGTGTCTCAGGAGGTAGAATTGTTTGATCGGTGCGGGAAGCCAGTACTCGGAATTGGATGAAAAAGCGTTCTAGCCTCGGTAGAACGGCCAGACACGCAGCAAAGGCCACAGGTGAAATGTAGCCGGTCTGGGGTATGTTGAAGAGTAGAAGATCGACGAGGCCACTTGCAGAGGAAAGAAGGGTAGGGAATGCCGGAAAGGAAATGCCGCTGAACGAGATTTCTCGTAAACGTGGGGCGGATCCACCCAAGAATTCATGAGTAAGGACGGGCGTGTTCAGACCTTCCGAGGAAATCGCCAGATGCCTCAACTCCGGAAATGGCCCGTGCATTAAAGTGACCATCTTTTCCAAAACTGCGTTCGTTCCCGAAAACCTGAGAAGGCGTACACGATGGCGTTGCTCAAGTGCGGCAAACATATTATATTCGTCGTCATGAGTAAGGCTCTTCCCACTGGCATAGTCAATGGCGATAGGAAAGGTTGGTGGCCAGTAGCTCAAATCCTCCCTGACAGGTGTTCCGTGCGTGCAGAGGAGCTGGAGGTCGAGACGAAGCGGTGATGCAAAAATGACTTCTCGCCATCTTCGGCAAACGCGCGCCAGCTGCTGCCACTCCCAAACGGGTTGAAAACGGACTTCAGAAGCGGTTCTGTCACTTCTGACGATGTCGATGATTTCTAACAAGACGTCGTCGGTGAGGGTGTCAATCGTGGTTACGCATGTTGCGTGCCGGTGACTCCCGCCTAGTATCCCACACAAATCAGTACACGTTGCAGGCGCCATACGAGAACTCGAAGGCGCACATTGAGACCTCATCTTCCCTTGTTCCTTTTGGCGGTTAGGTGTAATCTTCCCGGTCAATGTTTTTGCAAGGGGCATGCGTCCGTGTTGGAGTGGCACAATCACGTTGCAGGGTATGTGGGTGATCACTGAGAGCTAGTACTGAGTCAATTTGTGCTACGGAAATAAGGCAAACAAAGTTTCAAACTCACTTGTGAGAGCTCATGCGCCCATGACGTGGTGACGCGAGCTCAGGGCGCTTGAGCGCTCGTCTCTCGCAGTCATAAGTACTTACTGTAACTTGGAACCATGGAACCAGAGGCTGCCTTTCGGGAGTTGCCATCCTTGTCTGCTTCATAACTTTGACCGGCCAAACGTCGCGCAACTCACATCACGTGAGCCCGTCGTCTCGTCGCGTTGCGCGGTCCCTCTCGCTACGTGCATGATCATCTCATAAATGCTGCAGTGAGAAGACTTTGGTGATCTGGATTGTTGGCAATTAACGACCCACATATCTACACGGCCAATTCATCCCGGCCCCTAAGCTGAGGCTATTTCCAAGGCTATTTCTGACCGAGCACACTTTCAACCCTGGTGGGGGAGCTGGTGTCACAATCCACAGATGACAATGTGCACTCACTCCTGTGTGCGCATCTACCGATATCAAATCACAGGGTCAGACACTAGAATGCGTCATCATCGACTTCGCAAAACCACCATCTGGCTCTCTAACTGGCTTCAACGCGTATGTCACCCTTTCCAGGAGCCAGGGTAATAACACAATCAGACTGCTCAGAAACTTTGACGAAAGACTTTTCACTATTCATCCCAATCAACAATTCTATCTGGAAGACAACAAACAGGCTGGCAGCCTAGGAAACAACAAGTTCAACAATCCAGCGCTACAAATCTGGAGAATTTCGCAATTTTGCTTCCCTCCCGGCTTGATTTCATAACACTCACTCCGTCGAACTACTGTGAGTCAACCCTCACAACGGTTACTGCATTGCACTCACTGTATACAAAGAACGCACAGAACTGCGGGAAAAGACGACGATGACACACATGTCACCTGTAGTCACAAACTTCCTTGTAAATTACTTGTACACTTCTCAGCGGAACATCATGATGCAAAATACTTCCACAACAAACGAGACACGGTTCTGGTACACATTTGCTGATGTGACTATCTCAGCAAGTACCTACATGTCTGCTAGGCATTCTACCAGCCAGCCACGAACTAGCTTCGACCCGGCAATGCCACAAGCTGTGCATCAGCAGCAAGCGACGACAGTTCCGACTACGGGGCCACCACGTGGGAAAGGTGTGGCTACAACGACGGCGGGTACAAGCTTTTTCAATACATTCGCGAGAACACATTCACCGTTCAGGCTATTGCAACGCCCGCATCCGCACTTCCATGGAGCTGCAGGCAGTCAGTCGTATGGCGTATAGAGCTAGAGTCCGACTGCACTCCCCCGGGCACTCGCCGCGCCTGACAGTCCCACTTCTGTTCGGCTCAGGGGGGTGCCATAGGATACAGGTTGCCAGTGGGAGTGGGGTTGCGTGGCATGTATACGAAATGTGATACATTGCTGTCTAACTCGATGGTTGGTGATAGAGCGTACTCCGAGCTGCCATTCGTGAGTGTCTTCAAGTTTGTCCCATACTTTATTATCTAAGTTAAATCGATTTTTTCACCACGTGTAACAGTTATGATCTTTTCGTAAATGATAAACGAGAAGAATCGGATGATCTGGATTTCGTCACTGGTACTGGACCCAAGACTGGACCTCATGATATCCCCTGGATTCGTCCTTCAGCGCCAGTGGGAAGTCTGTCAATTTGTGTGGGTTATTTTCGAATGATATAGATTAAAATCGAGCGTCGGTTAAATGTTCCGTATAGTCGAAGATTTTAGATAAATATTAGATAATTTTTCCGCATTCTCGGATTGTTATCGATAACATTGTGGATATTCGAGGAAAATCGAAATAAATTCACCAGGGTCGGTCACTTGATATCCCAGTTGAATCAACAAAAATCGCCATTTAACGATTGCAGGCGATTAGTGTACGTTTAATTATCTGACGGTATCGATTTCCACCTCACGATTGCATCGATTTTTATATATTAACTAGGGTTTTTAATAAAGGACATCGATTCGGTAATCGAAGAGACACGAGAATGAATGCTACCACAGGCCGGCTGTCTGGACTGCGTGGCATCTGCGCCTAAGCATACGGCGTCCAATGAGCAACGTAAGTAAGACAGGATGAGACAAGCAGGTTGGCGGCAGGCGTGTGGATACAGAGACTGAGCGAGTAGAAATAGAATTGTCCAAGACGACGGTATAGACGCAAGCAACTTGGATCCGGGGGTTGGGGCGCCTGAGATGAACAATGTGAGGGTAGCGGCGTAGGAACGGGGATTTGTTCGCGTGCCCCCACATACGGTTGGTTGACTGATGGCGCTTTGCCGGGCTGTTTGGCAGCTGTTTCGCTTTCCTCTGAAGAGATATTTGTCATTAGATGCTGTGAAAACGACACAGACTCACCATAGCGCCTTGGGCGGTGCCGGTGTGCATCTCCTTTTTGAATCGCTGGGTAGGATGAGGCGATGGGTCTGCGTCAATGCGTGCATGTGTGAAAGAACTCACCACTTTGTCCATGTCGGATAACCCCTTGAAATACACGTCAAAGTCGGCAGCGAGACCTTGTCCGCCAGGCTGTTGTTCGTTCCACTGGTGCATGCAAAAGTTTCTAAAGAAAGTGTTAGTACGTTGGATACTACCCGAATGAAACAGACTTGATGGCAATCGTACCGGTGGGTTCAGCTAGAGTTGCGCGGTCGTCAAGGCGGTCGTGGTCTTGCTCTCAGCATTTCTTTTGCTGCATCAACCATAGCTCGTTCGAGTCGGAGGTTGGGAATGGACGCGTTTGCAGGGGCTGGGTCAGGATGGACTGGTGTGACAGTTTGGACGTTGGATGGACCACTGGCAGCCGCTGGTGTCTGCATCGATTCAGATGGCACTGGAGGTGAGTGTCCTCAGTCTTCTGCGCAGCTGTCGACTTGCCAGTGGTTGGAGGATGCAATGTGAGCTCGTTTTGAGGAAAGGTGGAAACACCCCATCGGTTGTCACGGCGGCATGGCTTTTGCCAGGCGGTGTCGTTCTGGTGGGTTGAGATGGGGCCATCTGAGCTGTGTGGCGCAGTTCCGGCTGAGCCACAGCGGTTTTCCGTTGTCATTGAGGCCTATGTTGTTTGTTGTTCTGTATGTGGTCGTCACGGCATCCTCGGATGTCTAAGTCAATATCGAAGACTTACACTCACCCGAGCGGGTGCCGCGGAAACTGGAGCGGTGGGGGATGGGTTGGTCGTCATCACTCCTGCGTGAGTCCCCGACGATAAACTTGATGTCGTGGGTGCGCTGAGGGGGTATGCATGCGGATGGACGACATTGAGTCCAGGGCCTTAATTGGTTGGCTGTGACCGATTGTACGGACCTTTGGGGCTTGGATCAGTTAGCATCGGTGAGGATAGCGAGGACGCTACATACCAATTGTGTTGATGGGATAGGGATTTCCTCCGAGACGTTGCCCGACTCTGGGGCGCAGTCGGGCACCCGCATCGTCTGGCTCCGGTGCCGTCTCTTCAATTCTGGGATGTAGTCAGCATAACGCTACGGTGAAAAAGTATTATTTTGTCTCACCTGTATTGCTTGTGAGCCGAAGCGTGCTGTCTGGCCCCGGCAGCGTTCCCTATGCCACTGAACTGCCACTGGCCCCTGCCCTGACTCTCAGACGCTTGGTACCCCATGTCGCCGAGTGAGCCACCGTGACTGTCGAAGCCATTCCCGAAGCCAGTGCAATACGACAATATTGGTGGTAGTGGGAGAGTGGGGATGAAGAGAAAAAAAGCCAGGATACCCCACCCAATTGCATGACACACTTTTGGGGGGTTTGGCATCTATAAATGCCTTCGTCGACTGTACTGTACTCAGCCCGACCCGGAAATTGAGTCTATCTGCCTTTTGGACTCCGCTTCAAGATCTCACGATTGCCTTGACTTGTGTCTTTTGTCCCGCATCCCGCGTCCCGACTCACTCTAATCCGACTCTACCGCATCTTTGTTGCCATTTCCCTGTCTCTTGCTCGTTCTCTGGCTCTTCCTTGTTGTTCTCTCTATCGCTGACACACTCTTTGGAGATTGCTGCCCTCTCTGTCTTGGCCCCAGATCTCGACATATACACCCTTCGACGGCAATGCCTCGTCTAACCTGGCCTTTTGTTGCACCACCCATCCCTGCGTTGACCTGGCACAACATGTCCCCCTCGACCTGCAGAGCATCTACTCCACCACTCTTCATCTCTCATCTGACCAACGACATGGCTCTCCTTTGCCACTTGCAAGACGCTGGGCACACTGAGCTGCGCTGAGTCACATTGCCCTTGTTGGGCGCAGAGGAGGGCAGCATGGTGCCTCATATGCTCATGATTTTACATTACCCAGATCCTTGGTCTGCCTTCCCTCACAGTCGCACGCATCATCTTTGTCTATTCCGTACAACTCCGTCCACCACCTCATGACGCCATATTACCTGGGTGCTTGGATCCCCTTGGACCCCTTCAAGCCCCTTCACATTCGCACATGTTGTCTGTCTCTATTCCATCTATCCCATTTACCGTCCCCATATCTGCGCTCATGTTTCACTCATGTTTCCCCCTCTCCATTTTCCCACCTTCTTTCCGTTACCATACATTCGACTCGGCCATCAAACTCGTCTTATACTGACTGCATGTATATAACAACATATTTCTACCTGTGAATCTCAATATCCGTCTTAACTCAAATGTTTGACTTAGTAAGAGCCATTATCGACGTGAATCCGTGCCAAAGAGCCTGAGTGACGAGATTCTCCGAACCGAACGTAGAAATACAAGATCGGACTCTACATTCGCTATTCGCATGGTAGAATTATATTCAATCTACATAATCGTTCTCAATAATAGTCAATATGAAAAGGCAAGCAAAAAAGGGTGCTCCTCACCTCAACACAAGAAGCGCGCCGAACGTTGGATGATATGCATGACCCCTACCAGACCAAACGAGCCCTTTGTCAGTCCAGGAGCCGTAGTTTAGCCCACCTACAGACAGCCCGGGCCTTAGACCATGTATCTTGATTGGGCGACCATTGCCTGTGCCAATACAGCATCATGGCCGAAAGTTCGTCCTCCAAGAGTGGTGTAGGGGGTTCCTCACAATCGTAGCATAGCATAGCCTGCACCCTTCAAACTCGCATGCACCTTTTGGAAGAGATATACCAAGAGATATACCGTGCCGACCACATAGTTTGAGCGAATTTCAGGAGAGCCTGAGTAAGCTTGAAGTGAGCAATGGCAGTGAGCACGCAGAATTGCCCACTGCGTGAGATTGGCGTACAGTGCCACTGGCACGTACAGTTGACGCAGACGTACTGTCATTCGTGCGTCGATTAAGTCGAGTAATGTGTCGATTAACACAGATTACATTTGAGGTGATTCGTAGATAATCAACGCTACATATATTGAATCCACTATAATCCGAATTTATCGATGTAATCGACGGACTTCCCACTGGGCTTCAGCACGTGAGTCGCGACAGGTAGATAAATGTGTATGCTGCTCGAATATAGGGTACATGTTAACGTCCTCATTGGATGACGTCCCTGTGGACAGACTTGAGAATGTTCAAAAGAAACGCGATGAACAATTGTGGTTTAGGATCAAAAAAAAAAAAAAAAACAATTGCGGTTTAATTAAGTAATGGTACGATCTATTTTCATCGGTGTTGTAGTTATTTCCTAACTGAAGTACAGCCGCGGTTCAAGTTGGGTTAGAGCATTGAAGCACCTGACCATAGAGCTACGGGTCGTTATCCGATTTCACAATCATCCGAGTCGAGCTCTTTATCGCCGTTGCTTAGGAGCTTACCACATTACCGGAGATCTCAGATCAGGGATGGAGCTCATTCATGTACCTCGTTTGCTGGTCCTCCACGCAAATCGACTTAAGGGCCGGCAACACCTGGGTGCCCGCCTCCTCGGTCTGGCCTTCCAGTGCATGAGTAATGCTCTCCTCCAATTCCTCGAATATATGCAACTTCTTCACGGCCGTGAACGGGCGGAATAGTTCAAGCCACTCGATGTCGTCCATATCATCGTCTTCAAGTTCCCAATCTGATTCCGGATCGTCCAATGAGATCTTGAGATGGACCATATCTGAAAGCATGGCGGAAGTTCGGTTGAGGGCCTGAGCCATGTCAAGAACTTGCTCGTGTATCCCGTTGATTGACCGGAGTTGAATTGTGATAATAGGCATATCTGGATCGAAGTCACGAAAAAAATAGAAGCAAATTTGGGCATGTCCAAAAGATATCTCCGCACGCCGGGATAGCTTGATGGCTGAGCGCTCGATGAACTTCGAAAGTTCGGTAACTCGAAAGTCTAGGTGATTGGTGTATTTTACGTCGATTAAGTCAAGTTTGGGAGTGTCGATTCGGGCCACGATGACCTCTAAATATGTGCATTCACCCTCAAATCCGAAGGAGGTGAGAGAGGGAAGAACAGTTCGTGTCTCTGGAGGTAGAAGAGTTTGATCGGTGTAGGAAGCCAGTGGTCGGAATTCGATGAAAAGACTTTTTAGCCTTGGCAAGGCAGCCAAACATGCAGCAAAGGCCACAGGTGAAATGTAGCCGGTCTGGGGTATGTTGCCGAGTGAAAGTTCGACGATGCCGCTGGCAGAGGAAAGAAGGGTTGGGAATGCCGGAAAGGAAATGCCGCTGAACGAGATTTCCCGTAAACGTGGGGCGGATCCACCCAAGAAACTACGAGTAAGGACGGGTGTGATCAGATCCTCCGAGGAAATCGCAAGACGCCTCAATTCCGGAAAGGGCCCGTGCATTAAAGTGACCATCTTTTCCAAAACTGTGTTCGTTCCCGAAAACCTGAGTAGGCGTACACGATGGCGTTGCTCAAGTGCGGCAAACATATTATATTCGTCGTCACGAGTAAGGCTCTTCCCAATGTCATAGCCATAGTCAATGGCGATAGGAAAGGTTGGTGGCCAGTAACCCAAATCCTTCTTGACAGGTGTTCCGTGCGTGCAAAGGAGTTGGAGGTCGAGACGGAGTGGGGATGCAAAAATGACTTCTCGCCATCTTCGGCAAACGCGCGCTAGCTGCTGCCACTCCCAAACGGGGTGAAAACGGACTTCATAGGCGGTTCTGTAACATCTGACGATGTCAATGATATCTAACAAGACGTCGTCGGTGAGGGTGTCAATCGTGGTTGCGCATGTTGCGTGCCGGTGACCCTCGCCTAGTATCCCACACAAATCAGTACACGTTGCAGGCGCCATACGAGAACTCGAAGGCGCACATTGAGACCTCATCTTCCCTCGTTCCTTTTGGTGGTTAGGTGTAATCTTCCCAGAGTCAACGTTTTTACTTGAAGGTGTCCGTGTTGAAACGTTGAGGTGCCACAATCGCTTTGCAGGGTATGTGGGTGTCCACTGAGAGAGATTAGCAGCGATTACTGAATCGGTTTGTGCTACGGAAATAAGGCAAACAAAGTTTCAAACTCACCTTTGAGAGCTCATGCACTCATGACGTGGTGACGCGTGCTTAGGGCGCTTGAGCGCTGGTCTCTCCCTTTCGGAAGTTGCCATGCTCGCTTCTCTCCACGTGCGTGATCATCGATCATCGATCATCTCGTGGATGGCACGTACAGTCTAGTACAGTATCTCCTAAGCTCCTGGATTTTTCCCTCAGCACGCGACGGGGATGGATGTAGATACAGTAGATAGTATGGTATTCTTGCATAAATCATATGTGGTACATGTTAGCGTCATCTTTCGGGCCAGTATATAGGACTATTGTGTCAACGATGGTCGACACGACCTCTCACGGTTAGCCAGCAGAAAGGTGAGACAGCCAAGCTGACTGAAAAGCAAAACATGGCATGCACTTGATCGGGCATCTGGCTACCGTAAACTATCTTTGTTGTGGAGGCTGGAGCACCATGGCGGGGACGGAGAATTAACGAATCATGACAAGATTGGGCACACATAGCAATATCTGCAACTTGAACCAGGGAGTGTGTCCCTTCTATAGCCTTGCATTTTCTGCCTTCATAGCTTCATAGTACTACTTCGTCTACACCAAGCGAAGATTTTTGTTTGCCAATCAACTTGAAAATCCAACCACTTCGATCTATATCTATACAGTACGAGGTGGTTGTGGGCATCGAAAAAGTGCGACGTGATCTGATGCCAGGAAACCCAAATATTTCAAGAAAAAAGTCTTCCGGAAGCACTGATTGTCAGGAGATATACTGACATGGGGCTTCGGCTCTCGGCCTCCGGAAGCACTGATTTCATCTGTCTACCATACAGCCGAATCCGACAATCTCCGAGTTACTGCATCCTTCTATTCTCATTTGATGACATCCCTAAGGACTTGAATGCACACCGAAAATGTTCAAACGAAACGCGGTGAACAATTGCAGTCTAATTAAGTAAATATGTTTTGTCGTAGTCTGTTCACGAGTCTACTTTCGTTGGCGGTGTCGTTCTAATTTCCTAAGTACAGTGGCGGTAGGATTAGAGCGTGGTACGGTACTGACCATAGAGCTACGGATCGTTCTTTGATTTACTCACTATCGTCCGAATCGAGCCCTTTGTCGCCGTTGCTTGGGGGGCAGCCACGGCCCACGGTCCTGGGGGGTCAGCGAAAAGCGTGTTCCCCTCGTGTGCCGGTCGGTCCTTCATGCGAATCGACTTAAGGGCCGGCAACACCTGAGTGTCCGCCTCCTCGGACCGGCCTTTGAGTGCATGAGCAATGCTCTCCGCCAATTCCTTGTGTATACGCAACTTCTTCACGGCCGGGAACGGGCGGAAGAGTTTCAGCCATTCAATATAGTACATATCGTCGCGGTCAAGTTGCGATGTCCGATCTTCGTTTATTGTGATCTCGAGATGTACCACGTCTGAAAGCATTGCGGAAGTCTGGTTGAGCACACGAGCCATGTCACAAACTTGCTCGTGTATCCCTTGACGTGGTGAGACTTTAATCGCAATAGTACGCTCATCTGGATCGATTTTACGCAGTAAACAGAAGGAGATACCATCGTATTCAAAGGATATTCTCCCGTGCGCGAACGACGATGGCTTGATGAGCGAGCGCTCGATGAACTTGGAAAGTTCGGTAGTTCGAAAGTGAAAGTAATCGGTATATGTTATGTTGATCGAGTTGAGTTGGGGGGTGTCGACTCGGGCCATGATGTCCTCCAAATATGGGCTGTAACCCCTAAAACTGAGGGAGGTGAGGGAGGGGAAGACAACACGTGTCTCGGGAGGTGGATCATGTACTCGATCATCGTGCCATAGGGAAACCGGCGCGTGGAAGCCGATAGAAAGATAATCTAGGCTCGGAAAGACAGCCAGACATGCAACGAGGGCCGCAGATGAAATGCAGCCGGTCTGGGGTATGTAACCGAGTATAAGTTTGACGAGGTTACTAGCAGATGAAAGAAAGGTCGGTAACGCTGGCAAGGGAATGCCTTCGAGCTCGATTTCCCGTAATGATGGGGCAGATCCACCCAAGAAGTCATCAGGAAGGACCGGCGCATTTGAACCCTCCGAGGAAATTGTAAGGTTCCTCAGCTCCGGAAATGACACCCGCATTATAGTGACCACTTTTTTCAAGATCGCGTCCCTTACCAAAAGTCTGAGGGAGCGTACACGATCGCTTTGCTCGAGTGCAGCAAACATATTATCCTCGGCGTCAAAAGTAAGGTTCTTCGTACTGCGATAGCCGTAGAAAATGGCGATAGGAAAGGTTGATGGCCAGC
>JAKELI010001121.1:0-12312 GCA_021525025.1 Lactarius hengduanensis
CTTATAAGAGACCAATAATGTCCAACATAAGTGGGTTATAACCCCCTTGTGAGTATGTTATAACCACCTCCCAAACAACTGATAAGAGACTCACAATGCCCACCCAAGTGGATTACAACCCCTACATGGACACATTATAACCCCTTCCTAGGTGACATATAAGAGACTGGTAATGTTCTCGCAAGTGGATTATGGCCCCCCCACATGAGGCTGTCATGAGCACATTATGACACCCTCTCAAGTGACTTATAAGAGACCAATAATGACCACACCAGTGGATTATAACCCCTCCTGAGCAACTTATAATTTCCACATGGATGCACTATAATGCTCATACGAATAATTTATAATGCAATTATAACTAAGATACTGTGCATACACTTCAGACCATATGATGCTATTACCACCACATTGTGCATCGTAGTGCATTGTCACTTCGATTCCTATTACAAAAATGTACATTACATCAGATTTTAGTGATTATATCTCTGAATGATGACATTGTAATCTCCCAGGGAATTTTGTGATGTTCCCGTCTTTCTTCTAAAAATGAAAATAGCAGATACAGTAGGTTCTGTAGATACGAGGTCGTGAATAATACTGGAGATCTACACAGTTTACGACTACAAAAAATCAAAATTCCGGGAGGGTGGTTCGGTGCAGGAGTTCACACGTTCACACCTCAGATCCGACGATCTCGATACCTCCACACGAATTCTTCTCACTGGGATAATAAAATACAAGTACAGAAATAACCACTGTAACCACAACGGGCCTATGCTTTTTGGTTTTGGAAGCTGCTGTAACGTAACTCATCTTGGTCTGGTGGAGTGTACCTGGTGTTTATGGCCGCGGCGAGGCGTGTCTGCTCGTCTGGCTTTTGTGAAACTCGCCAGAAGAGACTACTTTTCCTTTCCCCTGGTGACTTCCAATCTTCTGAATGCGGAATGTCCTTACTGTAAAAATGTTGTTGAGGATTTTGACTCATACTTCCGATGTCACAAGGCAACTTAATTTGGTGTACGGTGGCGTCGGCGTCGGCGTCAATCTCGCTCCCCTTTGCCAATGCACCGAGTCGGTCCTCGGCTGTGTGGTGGTTCCATCAATCTGCTCTGTTACTGTAGACTCCGGGAATGGCGGACAACAGAAGTTTCTTCTCCCCTCATAATGCTCACTTACACGTGGCCGGCCTACTTGAAGCTGCTCAAAGTGCCGAGGTCCATCCATGTGACTTCCACATCAAAACATCCCTCGGGCGCCGGTATCAACACTTCTCGATGGTACTGTATATAGGCAACGAAATTAAATCCCTACTATTCTCCTTCACCCTTCCCCCAACATCGGCTAGGCGTGCTCTCACGGACCGTTATGCACTCAGTTCTACTTGTCCTCATTTCGCTTTTGGGCATATATCTACTCCAGACCCTGTTGGAATTCCGGAGGGCTATCCGCAACGTCGGGTAGGTACCCCTACGGTCTAGAAAAGATATAACCGAGAGATACCTTGGCAGACACCTCTCGGGTCCTCGCCTCCTTCTCGACCCTTCCAAGTTTCTGGTGCGGGTGATTGGGAGCGCTCTTCCACCAATTCCGTATGTGAGTCGAGGAGTTTCATGGATGCTCAGGACGAAGCATCAAGGTAGGGACGCGCCACCAGTTCGAGAGATCATTATACGAGTCACGGTCTCACGTAGATTTTGCCGCTGCTGGAAGGGATGCTACTGCAATGGTGAGTTCACGATACTGCATATGCGGAGGGACACAGATAAGGACGATGGACTGTCAGATCGCCTTGATCCCGTGGCCAAAGACCACCATTTACCTTGCGGACGCAGCGGCAATCAAAGTAAGGAATAGTTCGCCTCGAATTGATTGTATCTGATCTTTGGTTCGTGGGTTGCAGGAGGTGGCAACTTATCGTGCCAAATTTCCCAAACCCGTCTACCTTTATTCGATGCTTTTGGCTTTTGGAGGAAACGTCATAGCATCAGAAGGGGAAGATTGGAAAAGGTACCGAACGATCACCGCTCCAGTCTTCTCGGAGGTATGTGCTACCTGCTATCGAAGTCGCCACTCTCTCGACGCGATCCCTAGAGAAATACTCGTCTGGTATGGGACGAGACCATCCGCATCATGTTAGACCTGTTCGACAACGTCTGGGGAGACAGCCCCGAAATCATGTTGGACCATTGCGTAGATATCACTCTTCCGGTAGGCCAAGTGTAGGATTCTCCCGCGCGACCTTTCTGACGTCTCCATTAGATTGCCCTTTTTGTCGTCGGCGTTGCAGGTAGTCTACATTTGGCTCTCGAACCTTGCATTCTCACGCCAACGGGATCTAGGCTTCGGTCGCCGTGTCACATGGACTTCAGACTTGACTGTTCCCCCTGGCCACCAGATGACTTTCAAGGATGCGCTTCACATCGTGTCTACAAAACTGTTCTTGAAAATGGTTGCTCCCGACTGGGTAATGAACCTAACCGAACGCACAAAGAGGATAAACCTGGCATTCAGCGAGCTCGAGGTGCCCTTCCTAGCCGAGTATGCGTTATGTCTCCATAGTTGACACGGCGGACAGCAATATATGGGGGAAATGGTACACGCTCGCAGAAGCGCGGAGACAAAAGAAGAGCGTCACGACTTATTTAGTGTACTTTTGGACGCGACAAGCGACGATTCAAATGGTAGTTTAACGATAACTGAGCAAGAGCTCTTCGGTAAGTGCCCGGTATCGCGCTTATGAAAAAAGGTTCTCACTCGCCATCCCAGGAAATATGTTCATCTTCCTCCTTGCTGGACATGAGGTAGGAGTCCGTAGGACCACCCCATTCCGTCAGTGGTACAATTTGGCCTATCACTTTATTTCAGACGACAGCCCATACACTCTGCTTCACATTCGCCTTGCTGGCCCTTTACCCCGATGAGCAAGAGCGCTTGTATCAGCATATCAAGGGTATAATGGCCGACCTAAATCGAATGCCTGTAGGATCTATCAGATCAGATCTCGAACTCACAAAAGAACTGATCTCGCGCAGACCTATGAAGACATGAACCGGTTCACGCTCTCCATGGCGTAAGTTCATTAATTGCATACCAGCATGCGAGTTCTCACCCATTGGGGTCCGAAGCGTCTTAAATGAAACTCTGAGGATGTTGTGAGTGCATATTTCAATCAGGCTCCCAGGCGAAGCTGACTGCACAACTCAGCCCGCCGGTATGTCTAATCGATGAGCGTTGGTTTCAAGTCAATGGTGACCATGTAACCTCAGGCGTCGACTATCTACAAAAAAGCTACGGAAGACACCAACTTGACGGTGGGTAATGCTGACGGTGGAAAGACAACATTCCCTGTCCCTTCTGGAACAGAGATAGAATTTCATGTACCCGGCTTGCATTATAACCGTACGTCTAGCCTCTTTCCATCTCGAGGACGGGACCTTACCCAGGTCTCACAGCGAGGTATTGGAAGGACCCTTACACATTTCGGCCGGAGAGGTTCCTTGGGGAGTGGCCAAGGGACGCGTTCTTGCCGTTTAGCTCAGGTATGTCTGGTCCGGTCATGACAGCTGGTCGTCCATCATGAATTTGTTGTAGGTGCTCGGGCCTGCATCGGGAGACGGTGCGAGCAAACTTGGTCGCTTACGACGTAGCGAGGCACTTATATGTGTTTGCTTCAGATTCTTCGAAACCGAGAGCATAGCTGCCATCACGATGATGATGTCGAGGTATAGAGTTGAAATCAAGGAAGAGCCCGAATTTATTGGCGAGACATTCGAACAGCGATACGCGCGAATAACAGCCTTCGACCTAAACTTGACTAACGCGTGAGTACTGTAATGTGTCCCCGCCTCCTGCCATTGCCTGAGTTCTCTTTTAGTCCCCGCCGCGTGCCGCTGGTATTCGAGAGGCGATAGCTGTGATACCTGAATCCTGACCTTGGGTCGTCACTGTCATTTCATCGACCCCCGTTTTTATACTTGAAAAAAGAAGTCTGAGCATGCGTTGTGGAGCGCGAATCAGCCTCTCCCGGGCCACTACCCAATTTTCGAAGTGTTTGTCCGATAACTAGGTGGTGGGTTGTGGGAAGTTCTCTAAAAATCGTCGCTGTGAGTGGTCGACGTTCCGTGGGTAGTTACACTGGTCTTGAGAGACGAAGTCCGAGAAAGGACATCGACAGCCTTACGCGGGCTTAGAGTGCGAAACTTTGCTGCTCATCAGGCGAGCTTATCAAGTTTGGTCCCATGGTACTGATAATGGGACCTCGTGACCCATCGTGTCCAAACTCAAAGACCATGCGCTTTCCTAGGTCGGGGGACCGGAGTCTGATTCTCTTGTGCCATGCTATTGGTTTCGGTCCTCAGGCTATCTCCTTTTTAGACCATGCACGAGTCCCGTCTTCTGAAAATGCAACAGGTTTGTGCGGGCTCAGGCCATTGAGCGGTCCCAACTGAAGTATGGCAAGTAGTCCATGTCTGGGGATAACTCCACACTGGCAACAGGCATGCTCGTCTACCTGGCTTGCTACCTGGACTAAGTTATTTTCTTTGTGATATAAAACTCATCAGATATGATGAACATTGAGCCCCATCGTGCGCGACATCCAACATATCCTCGGGAAACACCATCTCTCCCGCCGCGTTGATGATCTACTGTACTGTACTGCCGATCAATGTCGGTGCCAGTGGATCGGTTCCCGGTGTTCTTGATACTGTCAAAACTGCAGCCGTGATCGCGTTCCTCCCGACTCGGCGAAAACAGTGCCTCCAAGTTCTTTTCCCTCTCGGACTCTTACCATGGTAATTTGTGTCCCCTGTTGGTAGCCTGGAGTACTGTTAGATAGCCGTCTTGACAGTCAGATGGCACATGCACTCAACGATCTGGTCGCTTCGATCCGAGTCGGGTTGCAACGTGAAGGCGTCACCGTGGGACATAATATTTACGGAATCAGGTATTGCATCACCATTGCATCCTGATCATCTTTGGTAAGAACTGTATGGACCGTGGTCTTTCCCCCAGTTACCTTCATCAATCAAAAGGGTCGTCGTGGTGTTCTGACCGAACGTCACGAATTAAATCGCAATACACCACGTTACCCGCCTCATTGAGAGCTTCCTGATGCCTTTTCTCGCACCACGGCAGACTCGGCGAAGTCGTGGATGACCTGATGTCCCACAGCCTCTCTGTTAGTCGCTTACTATCCATCTTCGCACCATCACTATTCATACAAACGTTCATGAGCTGAATCTCAGCTCGCAGCGCCTTTATCTATTCGCCCATATACCCCCTTCCCGTCTCCGTCTCCCCCCCACCCGTCCTGCGCGCACCTCTCCGGTCCCCCGACCCGCTGCCTGACACCACACCATGGCGGACTATGGCCTTCCCTGGTCTCGGGTCCTTCCCTCCGACACGTCCTCAGTGAGTTTCGCCGGCGACTGGAGTGTATATACGCCGGGCGGTTTTCGCAACGTTAGCCAGCCGGAGACGAATGCCAGCGTTGCGTTTCGCTTCCTCCACGGTGGGTTTCCCGTTTCCGTTCGTTCCTCAGTGGTGTCGCTGATCAATTTGGTGACCATGGATCCTTCACTTTCTTAGGCACCGGAGCTCGCGTAGTCGGTTTCGTGTCATTCGGGGCCCGCGTGACGACCCCCTACAGGGCCGGATAACATGGGGTTCGGGGGGGAGAGTCGAGGAGTTCAACATCTCCTCATTCGGCACTGATATCGTTGCATCGGTGACGGTCCTAGCAGTCTCTACAACCCCGGCGGCACCGAGACGTGCCCACCTACGTTCTACCTCCCAGTGGAGCCGCTGCTATGCAATCAATACACGCTCAACTTGACCGTGTCGCCCGACCAGGAGATGCAGCTCAAACAGTTCGAGTTCCTCCCTTGCACATCAGATGGCGATCCCGCGTCCGCATCCACGACCGCGCTCGCGTCCGCCTCCTCGTCCACCAACGCAATCGCCGCGGAAAGAAACAGACATTGAGCACGGGTGTAATCGCCGGCGCGGCCCTCGGCGCGCTAGCCGCCCTCCTCGCTCTCGGCAGCCTCGCGTTCTTAATCATTCTACGCCGCCGCCGCCGCCGCCATCGTCGCCGCATAGGCACCCTCCCATCACCATCATCACCGCCATCACCATCACCATCACATCCTGATGCTTCTCACGTTCCAGATCCTGGCTCCGCCTGCCGGGCCGCCACCCAAGCCAACCCACCCCTCCGCGGAGTTCCTTACCTCTCTTCGTCGTCCCGCGACGGCTTCCAGAGCAGACAGCAGGACGGTACAAGGGTACTACCCGACGACAACGATGATGATCGATGCCTCGGGCTCCACACCCCATCCCCGGCTCTGGCCAATGATGGGCTCAGCAGCACGCCCACGGTCGTCTGCAAGGTCCGCGGGGAATGCCAGAGACGGCGGGACGGCTTTCGAGAAGCAGCAGGAGCCGGAACCGAGTGGGCTGCCC
The DNA here is from genome assembly GCA_021525025.1 of Lactarius hengduanensis. Lineage (NCBI taxonomy): Eukaryota > Fungi > Basidiomycota > Agaricomycetes > Russulales > Russulaceae > Lactarius > Lactarius hengduanensis. Next base: position 6,469 of record JAKELI010001121.1, read on the forward strand.
GTCGCCCGTGGGTACTTGCCCGACTCGAAAGAGCTGATGGCGTGGCGGGGCGGGAGCGGGAGCAGGCGGGTGCTCAGGGCCTCGGGACGACTTTTGAGAAGCAACAAGAGCCGGAATCGAGTGGGCTGCCCGTCGCCCGTGGGTACTTGCCCGACTCGAAAGAGCTGATGGCGTGCGGAGGAGCGGGAGCAGGCGGGTGCTCAGGGCCTCGCGCACGCCAAGCACCACTGAGGTTCCCGCTGTACCAGACTCGACGTTCGCTTCGGCGGCCATCGTAGTCGTTAGCGCCCCCATTCCATTCAGGTTGACACCAAGCAGGAAGAGTGCTAAATTCGCTATATTTATTGTGGCCAGCATTGTGGTTCCGCTAAGCCCGAAGCTAAGCGATAAAGTTATTTGACGATGGGCGCCTTATTGTCTATATGTAATAATTAAATTAAACGGCAATACACTCTCGCTAACGTTAATCAGACAAGAAGCTGTAAGCCGGGTCAGCGCGGAGATTCGAGTCAGAGGGTAAAGTAAAGACCGTTTGTCCATGGGCCCGGCCTCACAGTTCAACGTGCGCGTCGCCAAACGCGCCTAGCACTCTGTCCCCAAGAGCACCGAGCGCGCCAACCAGGGCACGCCACTCGGTCTCCGCGCCTACTAAGCCAAGCCCGCCACCAGCACGCCACCGCTCGCACGTACACCGTACATTACTGCGACGCCGAGCACAAGGACGGCGCCTGCAGCCAGCAGCCGTGCTTCTCTTCTTCTGACCGCTCCTCACTTTCTTCGCCTTTGGTCTTTCAGGAATTTGTGGATCTGGCTCGCGTACGACAATATCCACGCCTGAGACCACAAGCGCCTCGGCCTGCTCGTCGCATCACGGTGGCGTCTTGCGCCCATGTCCGCATAGCGCTCGCGGGTCCGAGGTGTGTGTAAGGCGTAGCTCTGGTGTGCCTGGTGGGAAGCGGGTTAAAAGGTCATCGGCAAGGAGGAGGACACTCGATAAAGAACACGTGTTGTAGGACGGGAGGACACGGGAGACGCAGGACGCGTTGAGGGTGCTGAAGGTGGTAGTGGGATGTCCGTAGGGTCGAGGAAGGTGGAAGCAGTTGAGGTATCGGAAACGGGTATCCTGCTGCGGAGACGATGGTGGGACAGAGAGACCACTAATGACAGGTATGCTTGGCGTATTCATCGTGGGGAGGGGGTGAGGGGACAGAACCGCTTAGTATATCAGCGCCCCCACGAGCGTCATCGTGGTGACGCGTGTTGTGGGAGGGTCGGGAAGAAGACTCCGACGCGGGACCGTCAATCGGGGCGAGAGCATCCGAATCAGCCTCCTTGTAAGTGGGTGTGGAATGACCAACTGTTTTCAGTGTGGTGAGGAATTGGAATGTTCCGGGGTCGCCTCAGCGAGCTCTGGGTTTGCCTCGGCTGAGTAATTTCCCTGAACACCGTCTTGGACTTGGCCGAGATCGGCGAATTCGGGAAGTCCCGTTAGGACCGAATGGATCATACCTTCATCACCGCCTTCGCCAAGCTTCAAGACGAGATCTTTACGTGATAAAGTGATCTACCCCATTTACGAGATTAACAGGGTCGTCACGCCAGGGCAGACACTCACAGCAGCGACGAGATAGACGATTGCCAATGGCGGACGCACAAGGAGGTAATCGAAGATGTGCTGATGAGAGGGAGAGTGGGTGTTGCATGAGCGAGTAAGGTGAGAGAGATGTGGTAGAGCCGCATAAGGGAGAGGCGCATGGTATGTAGCCCTTCTCGTGTCAGATCACGACACGTGCTGAGTCAAAATACCCACTCTTCCAGTAATGCGGCATAGGGCGGGTCCGCAAGCCGCAACAGACGCTGTAAAATACTGTTGCCTATGGTGAGCACATCACATAATAGCGAGGCGAGAGGGCGTACAGCATGAGGGCTGTGAGCGGTTCGAGGGTGTGACCCATGGAGTCGCGCAGTCGGTGCAAGCTCAGTTCTCTAGGGAAGGGAGGGCGAGCTCTGGAGGTAGTGTCAACTGCAAGACGGTGGCGATATCATGAAACCCCTATATGCGCATATAAATGCCAAAATGCGCGGAGAAAATGGCAGAGAAGTTGACCTGAAAATAGTTCAAACCAGGGTGTCGCCGGAAAAGTTGGACAATGAGGTTGTTGAGCTCTGCCTGACGTCCAACTCGACCATCGTCTGGACCATCGTCTATGGGGATTGGCGTGAATGGAAGTAAAAGGGGGTGAGGTATGGAGGCGCGTCACTACGGGGTAGAGCACAAAGCTACGATCAGTATCAAGGCGTATCTGGCGCTCTCTCGATGGGGCTCAGGTTCATTCTGGCTTTCGGGTATTTCCTTGATCTGAAGGGGGTTCATGTGAACGTGGAGTAACTTTGGCCTGATAGAAAAGTTTAAAAAACAATTAGAAGCGGAAGCCTATCTGCGGAGAAGAATACATACCAAATGTATGCGCGTGCAGTGCCAAAACCACCTGGCGCAAGGGACTGTAATCGAAGGATATCCCAATCAAGGAAATCACAGGGTTGTGTGAATTGCCATGATTTCTCTGACGGATGAGGCATAGACAAAATGGCAGGGTGAGATAGAACGGGGCGTTGTTGTAGGGAGTGTTGAAGCGGCGGTCTGGGGGTTTGAATACCGGATGGCCGGGTGCTTTGAACACGTGATATGAGGAAGAAATGAGTATGTCAATCACGCCTCTTCCTTGATGGCCAACACGCGATCGCCTGTGATAAATGGGGTGGCTCGATTGTGGCGGGGAGGAAAAGAAACTGCGGTGTGGACGAACGGCCGGAAGTGGAAGGGAAAATGAAGCGAAGCGAAGATCGTTGACTAGATTTGTCAGACAGGTACGGAAGTCCAAACGAGGAATCACATGAAAGAGTGCGCTGCTGCTATCCCTTCTTGAATAAAAGGAGGACCAACACGCCAACCAGTCACTCAGCAATCTCTCTTTCACCACTATGGCCACTGAGACTCAATCCGCCCCCGCCGCCCCCATTGACACCCCCGCCACACCAGAGCTGACCTCTTGAATCGCGTCGCCTCGATTCCCCTGGTCAACGACTCTCTGTCTGCCGTACATGTCTCTTAGCTCCAACCCCCTTACCCGCTCCCCATACAACACCGCCAGGCCCTTTCCTCAACTGCCCTCCGCTACTCGGAGCCTTTCACCTCTAAAACTCGCCCATCATTGTCCGTGCTGATGGCTTTGCCAATAAGGGTCTTGATGCCGTAGAGTCTCGCTACCCCTACCCATTCACGGTTCAGAGCGAGGACATTCTCAGTGCTTTGAAAGAGCGTTCCGATTTGCTCGTGCCGTGGCTAAAAACACTTGATGACCGCGTCCGCACCCCAGCATACTCTGCTGCCCAAGGAATAGACCAAGTACGTACACCCCTTTTCTTATCATTCAGGCGCTCATCGATCCTCTCTCAACCCAAAAGCGGCTTACCCCTGTTGTGGATTTTTAGTGTCCGTCTAGGCACCACTCAGGAGGGCGCGTCTCAGACAGAGTCACAATACCAATACCAACGTGCATATGCCCTTTCTCGTGATCTCAAAGATCAGATCCTCGGTTATTCCAATACACAGCTCAGCAGCTGCAAAATAGCAGCGTCCTTGTGTACGTTTACGCGCTTATGCCCATGCCGTCATTTTCTGACAGCCCTTTTAGCCAACGTGCCATTGAAACCGCCAAGAGCATCCAAGACCTCGCATCCTCTGGTGTCGTTGCCGCACAAGCAAAAGTCAGCACGCTCAGCGAAACCATGGTCACTGAGCTTCAGAAGGTCCAGGTCAGCGCATATACACATCTGCTTCTTAAATCTTACTCATATGTGCCAGGCTGCGACTGCTGCTCTTCCCACGAACCTACAGGCGTCATTCAAGCCAGTGCAGGAAAAGATTTCGGGCACGATTTCTGAATTGTCTGACGTAATCAAGTCGGACGTACCAGTCAACGAGAAGGTTGCCAAAGTCCGTACGACCGTTCAGGATAGCGTCACGCCTGTGCTCGAAACCGCTGCGGCGAGGCTGCAAGACGCCATTCTAACCTTACCGCACGTGCGGACGCTGTAAAGGAAGGTGAAGCTAAGCCGAGCGCCGAAAATGGCGATAACACTTCGCACTGACCACCTTCCATATCTCATGTCGGCAACTTCTCCAGTGGTTTTTTAGACGCTGAGCATGGGTTTTTTCCCTTTCTTTTTTCCCTTTCCACGCCACCTCCATTTATCCCGTTTTACCTTTTTTTTTTTACCCGCATGCAGAGCCACCGTACTCTCCGACCCTGTTTTATTGCCTTTGTACGTTTACGATAGACTCTCCCCTAGTCGTTCCCACCATCCCCTCTTGTTTCCACCCACGTTGCTGCACAGTCAGCATTTAAGCATTTGTCCAGAGCGTCTCGCGTATCACCGGCAATGTTATAAATCAACATTGCGTTTCATGGCCTGTTCGAGTCATTGTGGTTGCGAATAGATAGAGCGGAGAAACTAATTATGGGAAACCCGTTGATCGCAACGCATCTAGCGCAGTGTATCTCCGCCAACTGGGGCATTAGTAATACTCGACCGACCCCGACATCCACGAACCCACAACCACATCCGCGGTTGCATCCGCACCACGTCTTGCCTATTTCCACCGTGGAGCTTGCGATGACGCGAGCGCCGCTTTTCGTCTAGCACTAATTCCTCTCGCCTCCGTCTCGTCGCCCTCGTCAGCCGCTTCCTCGACGAGCGCACCCGCCGCGCGCAGCTGCGCGTGCGCCACGTCCGCAATAGCCAGGTTCTGCCCGCCGCGAGAGCCTTGACAAGCGCGCGCTCATGCGCGATATGCGCGGCGTGTGAGCAGGGTGCGCACGAGGTACGGCGAAAGCGCGCGGAGTGGCCAGCGGGGGGAGCGTCGAGAGGACGGCGGGGGCGTCGAAGGAGGGCGCGTGCGCGATGCGAGGAGGTTCGCTGCGGCTGTTTCCGCTGCCGTTGGAGTAGCGGCAGTGGGGGATGAGTCTGGCGCGGTGGCGCTGTGTTGTTGAGAGAAAAATTGATTGGTTGGAGGGAGAGGGGGCGACGACGTACGGGCTGCCGGACGTGTAGATCGTCAGCAGGAGGCGCAGAAGCCGTTGTGTCTGCGCGTTCTGCTGGAGAGTCGGGCGTCGGGGATGCAGTGGGTACTAGTGCTGGTGGTCCTGCCCACGCGGCGAGCCCGGCGCGCTCTGCGAGCTGTGCCGCGGCCCGTGGGGGAATCACTGCGCCGTGGGACGTGCAGAACGCCGCGGCGGACGCGTGGTCATGTACGGTCAGCGCGAGGAGGTGTGAGAGCGCCTCTTGCGCATAGCCGAGCTGTGAAAGATGTTATGTGCTTGAAGAGGAGGGGGGAGGGGAGGAGGACGTACCTTGCCGGCGATGATGGCGAGCTCGGGTGCGAGTAGGGGCGCATGTGGTGCGAGGCGGGCCTGTGCGGGCTGCGTCGTACGCGGCGGAAGTCTGGAGGAAGAGAGCCGTGCGCGCAGCGCGGCTTGGCTGGCGATGCTGGTGTGTCGCCTCAAAGTATGTGAGAAACGGTGGGGGGTTCGGGGACGACGCGTATGAGGCCGCTAGAGAAAAGCTCAGTCAGCGTGTAGGTGCTGGCGTTGTTAGGAGGCGGTACCTTTGGCCGCCATAGTTCGTGTAGCGTCGTCAGAGAGGAAGGAGAGTACTTCCGATGTAGGTGAGTACAAGCTCTGTGTGAGCGCTGGGTATATAAAAAAGGTTAGGGCGGGGGCCTGATGTGGAGGCATGCCGTCAACGAAATTGCCTCACCGTTCTCCGCTTTGCAAAAGGAGG
>JAKELI010001122.1:0-12282 GCA_021525025.1 Lactarius hengduanensis
CTGGTGTCCGCTCGTCCTCGGTGTCTTCAGCTGACGACTTCTTCTGCCGAGGTTTATAGCCCGCTCCGAGCAGCGTCAGAAGAACGCTTCAGACGCTTGGTCACAGCATGGCTTTCGGCGCCTACAAAATTCTCATCGGTTATTCGCGAAGACGCTGTTCGTTTCCGCTGTCCAAGTGGCATTGTAGGAGGGTGCTGCAAGGTTGATGGAGTTGGGAAGCTTGGTGTTTATGGTAGTTGGCTTTCTGAATTGTTTTCTCGTAGTGTAGGTACGCCGGCTAGCGGGTGATTGTAATACTAGTGGTTCTTGAAGATTCGGAAAACCCGCGAAACCCACACATTGGGTACGGGTCTGGCACGGGTACCGTGTGACCGACCCGTACCCGTACCCGGTATGACGGTAGCGTTTACCCGCACGGGTTTATAAACCCATGCTATGCACTATACTCCACATTGCGAGGGCCAATGACTTGTACTTCAAGCCAGAGAAATGCGTCTTTGGCGCTCCGTCGATCGATTACCTGGGGGTAATCCTTGAGAAGGGGGTGACTCGCATGGACCCTGTCAAAGTCGCCGGCATCCGCAACTGGCCGACACCTACCACGGTCAAACAGGTCCGATCTTTTCTCGGTTTTTGCAACTTCTATCGCCTCTTCATCAAAGGCTTCGCTACACACGCACGCCCACTAAACTGACTAACGAGGAAGGATACGGAATGGCAGTGGGGACAAGTAGAAGAAGACCCCTTCACGAAGCTCAAGACCCTGGTCACGAGTGAGCCAGTACTGGCACACCCCGACCCCAAGGAACCATTTGAGGTGGAAGTGGACGCATCAGGCTTCGCAGTGGGTGCCGTACTCCTACAACACAAAGAGGACAGCAAACACCACCCTATAGGCTACTATTCAGCAACATTGAACGAAGCGGAACGCAACTACGACATCTATGACCTGGAGCTACTGGCAATCGTCAAAGCCTTTCGCCACTGGAGACCCCTGCTCGCAGGCTCACCACACAAAACCAACATCACACAGTCCTCCAAAAAGTTATGACTAGTTATAATAACTCACAGATGTTACAATTATCTTAAGGCCATTATGATCTTTGTGATATTGTCACAATCTCCCTTACCACTTCATATCTACAACACATTGCTTTATACATATTGTAATACCCACTCCAAATGTCATTTGTTACAACCCAATTGTCACTCCACTGTTACTCTACTATGGCTCTACTATGGTCACTGGAATAAATTGTAACATACATGACCATACACAACCCAGTTACATCTAAAAGTCACAGTTATAAGACCAGTATAGTGACACACTTATCTCATTGTTACATCCAGTGCAGGGTGACAATGTGTACATAATCTATAATACTCAAGATATATTGAGAATGTATATTACAATTAAGTTATAATTACCAGAGGGCAAGGCACATGAGAGGGGGACATAGAGAAGGGGGAGGGGGTATGGGGATGGGGATAATGTTACACTGCAGCAACTCAGAGCAAGACTCAGAGCTGGCATTTTTTATCTTTTGGAATAAAATAGCTAAAAATATGAAACTATTTAGGGAGCTGGCTTTTAAAGAAAGCTGAGGGATCCTCTGCCAACTATAAGCAATCTGATCAAACATTCATAAGTTATTTGACATTAGCTGAAGGGTATCAGCTGACACAGTGACACCTTTCAGTTGCCTTTCAGCTAATAGGGTCTTTCAAAGTTCCCTTATTTGGGTCCCTGATTAGACCCATTAAACATCCATTAAGCCTGATTTTGGTGTAAATCTTGTGATAATGTGAAAATTAATAAAATAAAAATGGCCCAATAATGTCCAACCATTAATTTTGTGCCTCAGAGCCCCTGGCAACATTTTGGTGGGGTAAAAGTTTTTCAATCTCCACTAGACTAAATTATTAGTTCTGATTCGGAGCTCATCAAATGTAATCATATTTGCTGTCTTATATAAAGTAAAATGAAACTCAGTTTCTTTAGCAGCCCCCCTTAATGAAATAGAAATAATTGTGTTATGTACAGTAGGAGCCCCCTTGCATCCTTAAAAAGAATCAAATTATTTGTCCCTTTTTTGAGATCATTTCTGACTTAATGGCACAAAATGGTACTGTAATGGTTAGGTAATGAGACAAATAAGGGCAACTTTGAAAGCCCCTAATGCCAAATAGTTGATCGAATTGCTTAGAGACTAGAGTTGGCAGAGGATCTCTCAGATTTTGAGAGTGTCTACCTCCCCAAATATTTTTATAGTTTTAGCTATTTTATTTTTTAAGATCCTAACAATACCAGTTTGAGCTGCTATAGCACTAGTCACTGAGCTGTTCAAATAAGTTAGAAACTATTGATCAGGTCACTTAGAGTTGGCAGAGGACCCCTTGGCTCCTGATCTGATATAACTCCCTGAATATTTTCAAATTTTTGTCTATTTTATTTCCCGAGATATTAGAACATCAGCTCAGCCCTGGCAGCAACACTAGATTGACTTAGAAAAAAAATGGTGCCATGGGCAACTTCCAGGCGGAAGTCTAATTTGTGGCGTGGGGAAGAAAGCCACTTGGCCGACGTAGCTTGTTCAAAATTCGAACTTGAACCCACCCCTCCTCCCTTCCTTCATGCGAATACGACTGACAATTGTGTCGCCTTCAAGTTGCACCAGCCAAAGCTGAGTAGTTTTTTTAATATCCTTTACCTCTGATCGAGCAGCCGCAGGACAGACAGAGGCAGCCACGTCATCAGACCACCTCGGTATCCCCACCTCAGGCCTCAGCTGCTCCTCACCCGTATGCTCGCAAACCCACTGCCACCGTCTCTAAGGTAAGCCCTTTGTTCCTTTTCTGTCTCACCCTCACTTTCCACCCAGGTGCAGCAACTTCGTCGTTGCCTCAAGACTGCCGTACCCGTACCTGCCACCTCACCACCCCTTAAGACCCCGTCTCGACACGGCCATCATCCACACCTCAACGTCGCCACGCCGCCGCCACTTTGACACGGCTGCCACCCCCGCCTCCATCCAGCAACTCAGCGGCCGCCATGACCCGGCCGTCTCGTCATGACCCCTACTACCGCCTCGACCGCCTTGTCACGACCGTCACCACTACCTCGACCGCCACCACGCCACCACCGCCACCTCGACAGCGCCAACTCAGCCCTCAACACAACGCCATCCCCACCTGTCACCGCCTCGACTGCGTCACCACCTCGGCGACGTCAACCGGCACACAACGGTGCCACGTACACTGGCGCTGTCTCGACTCGGCCACTACTGCCACGTCGGCGCCACTCAGGTGAGTCCTTCACTTCTTTTTTACTTTTTTACTTTCTCATCTCAACTGGTACAGGACTCCGCCACACCGCCGCTGCCCCGACATGGTTGCCACCGCCACCCCGATCTGCTACGACCCCACCAACACCGCCCGCCTCGACCACGCCCGCCGTCGCCATCTCAACTCGGCTGTCACTGCCACGCAGCCGCCATCGCCTACCCTGCGCCCACCTTGCCACCACATCCTGGCCCGCCAAGCACAGGCCCCGCACATGGTGCCACTGCCACCTCAAGACTACTGCCACTCCCACCCTGTTGCTGCGGCACCTGGCTCCCATAGTGTATTATTGTATTTGTAGTTGTGTATACTCATAAATATATATATTTAACATTTATTCTGCATGAATATTGTCTGACTGAGAACTGACTATGAAATACTACAGTGAATAATTGATATAGTAGGACTACAGTAGTGTCATAGGCATGGCATCTAAATTATATCTTCACAATGTCAGTGTCACAAATATGCCACCATGGTCCCTATGATTTGTCATAGCCCTGGCATGGCATGGTTGTACCCCAATTATGTCTTCACAATATCAGTGTCACAAATACATCACTGTGGTCCCTATGATTTGTCATGGCCCTGGCATAGCAGGATTGCATCCAAATTACATCTTCACAACACCAGCATCACACATAAGTCACCACAACCCATACAACTTGTTGTAGCATGATTGTATACTATTTGTAACCCCATTATTAGTACATCATGGAGTTCACTGCCTTTGGGTGTAATGATGAGATAAGCCTGTTAATATACTGCTATGATATAAGAGCCGCATAAGTTGCTGGTATATATGTATTATCACATATTGTAGTGATTACAACTAGTTATAATAGCATCACAACTTTCTGGAGGTTTAGGTGATGCTGTGGCATCTCGAAAGCCAAAGTCACCCCAGTTGTCATCTGGCACTTGGGGCCAACTATCGGGTGGTTCTCTCAATCTGAAGGGACTTGCTGCCGCTGCCAGTTCTGTTCCGGTCCCATCAAGCCTCTTCAACCCGCCTCAGGCATCAACATCAAGTGCTCACACCAGCAGTCGACCTCCTATGCAAGGCAGCGACTCTGTTGCCACCCAGCCTCTAGACTCTCACCATGGCTTTATCCTGGCATCGACTATCCAGAACTCCAGCACAGTGACATTGACACCTGAGCTACATCACCGTGACAATCACACTGCTGGCCCAACTGTTTATGGTCCTGCAGACAAGCCCTGCGTCACTGAACAGACTGGGAGTGGCCTGCCACAAGTAGAAGAGCCAAACATACAGCCTGGATCTGGTTCTCTGGCAGACAGCATACCACTTATGGAATACCGGATTAATGTGACGCACTCAATACCTGGTGAGTCTTGGGCTGCAGTGGTGAGAAAAGTAGATGTGAAATTCCACTAATATTTCTCTAGTCGGTCATGATGCAGAATCTCCACAAGAGGGTGTACCACAGCCCACACACCAAGCCCCATTGTATACCAATCCCCCTTCCAATTGAACTATTTTTCCGATGCATCCTGGGGACACTTCACAGTACACAAGGCATAGAACAATGTGAGTAACATATTATTGTCCTAGCATGTTCTTATGTCACTGCTAGATCCCGTGACATAATACTTGAAGTCATCCCACCCTTAACCACCTCTTTTCCTTAGTGAGTTTATGAGTTGAACAATAATAACACAATCTAATGCCCACTTCAGCCCTCAGGAGAATCAAGATGGGAGATTTGGTACTTGGACACCAGCCACTCATCCAGAAGGGGCTCTGTACTTTTATGATGAAGAGAGGGTATGTCCAAGTCTGTGCTTGCATCCTGACATGAGTCTAATGATTGTAATGTTATACCCTTGTAGAGACTGTTCACTGACACAGACATGTCTGATGAGATTTTAAGGGGTGAAGCTGAGAAGTTTTATGACTATCTACAGACATCTCCAGAGGCAAAGGAGCTAGCCAGTCATCAGCAAAACGACAAGAGTTTAACCTGTCTTATTCATCGCTTAAATTCGGACATTCTATCACTAAGCCATCAGCGAGGCTAAGCGACCACTAATCACATCAATCATATTTAAGACCATTCAGAGCTTCAGTTTTCACTCAAACGCACAGCGTAAACTAATAAGAGTACTAAGAAAGTAAGACTAACATAGCTGAGTCCCGAGCTCCTGAAGACCATTGTGTCCCATGCCAACTCAATGTGTGCTTTATCACCCAGGTTGAATAGGCATCGTCGGGCTTGAGGTCGAATGCGGAGGAGTCCTGTCATTGTCATCGCGGTGACGCGGTCACCGTCACCGCTGCCATCGTCTCATCGCCGGCGTCCTCAATGTGGTCGGGGTCCCATCCGCGCCCTGTGGCAGCGGCGTCGTTGCGGTTCGTCATGGTTAGCGAAACGGGTCTGAGCGACGGGACAGGATTATCGTAGTCGGGGACTCAAGGTTGCACGCGGTTGCACACGGCCAGGTCATTCGCTATCGTAATTGGAGCCTGCCCTGCTCGTGGCTCGCATTGTCCGTTCGCAAGCTGTTATGTTGTCATCGAAGTGAGACCCGCATACAGCCGCATAGTTGTTGCTGCGGTCGGCGGCCCTGCACGCAGCGGTTGCAGTGCTACGTTTGGATGTGTTGCGGTGTGCGCCGGTTGAGGTAGTCAAGACCCAGGTCACACGCGGCTGACTCATCGGGCCTCAGGCTGCTGATCTCAGGTTCGGGGCGAACGTTGCGGATCATGTTACCATCGAGTTGAGAGAAGGGGAAGGAGGCAATCGGGAAGTACACCATCTAATTTGAAGCTGCCATTTTCGAAACAAGTGAAGATTATTTTTGCAGACAGAAGAGACGTAGGTAGCCAAGAAGTGAATATATTTTGCGTCGACGTTGATGGGCCCAGGATAGCGGCAACACTTAGCTCACATTGCAGCCAAGCCCGACTTGGTGAAAAAACGAGAAGTGGCACGAAACAAACACAAAGACCCAGCCAAGCGAGCCAATCACACTAGCACAATTTGAGACGGAGTTCGAATTTCAACAATCAAGCACTCGCGTTCGTCTCGTCACTGCGTTCTCGATAGTTGCTCAACGTTCGAAGGTTTGACCAGTCTGTGCCAAGTTCCAACACCCCTCCACTTTGAGCAAGCCTACATTAACAATGTTATTATCTGACTAAGGAGCTCACAGCACTCACAGCCTGTAAGTCAGGTATCTACTTGGGTTTCCCTATTGTGAAGCTGACGATGAGACTCTAGCCTGTCCAAGTTGTCACTACCACATTGTACGTCTTCGAATATTATTATTTTCTGTTCTTCCTATTGACCTCTTTCCTACCTTTACCATCATTGCAAGTCATACTGTCAGACCAGCTCGAAATTGAGCCCGCTGCGTGGTGTCATGACAAGGTTTGTTTCTTTTTTTTCTTTTTTTCTGGCTTTTTAACTCATGTTCGTGATCCCACCACCCCCGCACATTGTGTGGGGACATTGTTCTGCCACTCGGCCACAAAGCATTCAGAGGTATGTATCCATTATGCCCCCTGAACATTCACAGCGTCGCTGATCCTTGCGTCTCAGTTCACACAAGACATATGGTGTGGTGTTCCGTGACTGGGCAGTGTCCTTTTAATGCAACGGCGATGATGCCAACCCCGTCCTCAAGACTGTGATGACAATTTCCAGTTCCTCAAAGCGACGACAACGGCCTCTTCGTGCAAGGTAATGGCCGGCCTCAAGTTGCCACAACCAGCGTGCTAACCCACCTCCACAGTCTCCGCTTGGACTGACCACGATGCAGTCATTTGCCTCTGTCAGCGGAAATGCCCAGGATAACCCGGGCTAACACTGGCCTGTGGAGAGGGAGCGAGAGTCCGCCTCGCTCGCTGCAGGAAGTCCACCCTCTGTGCCCCAGTTTCCATACCCGAAGGAAGTAGCACACCTTTGTAGCAATTGTGGGGGGTCCGACAACACTGTATCGTAGTCGGTCTGAATATACATAATTGACCAAATCTTGATTGTCTGCTTGGGAATTAAGCCGTGTTTCTAATAAATAAGGATGGGTCAAGCCCCGATTGAGCCATGAATAAGCAAACAATTAAGCTCAATAAGGAATTGAATCTACTTATTTTGCTTAACCCAGTTAAAACTCGGTCAATCTGAAATCCGTTTAATGCTCGTTTAGGAGTGCTTAGGTGGCTTATTACTCGAATAAGCAAAAAATTAAGCGAGTGTCGTCTTGCTGATGCAGCTCAGGGGACTATGAGTTGGTCCTTGAAATTAAGCCCTTGATTGAGTCAGATCAGACCCAAGGCTTCAAATGGTTTTACTACTATATTTGTCACACAAAAAGGTGCCTCTTCTGGCTAGAGTAGTACCATGTAACACAAATGGTAGAAAGGGTTGGAGTGCAGTCACTTTCCCATATTAGTATGCTTCTTTTGTTATTCTCTATGATCTATAAGCTAACTCTTGCTAATAGAACACCAGCTTGAATACTATTATTGGTAAGCCTGTTATCTGTTACCTGATTGATATCTAAAGTATGGTGCCTCAGGTATCACTGGTCCCTATTTCCAGTTCACTTTGGTCAACACAAGCTGCCAAAAGGAACCTATGATGAGCTTCTGGGGATGCTAGCACATGGTGGCATTGGTGAGCATATAAATTGACTTTTTTGTGCACTTCAATACTAAGACTTTATAGATGTATTGATATCAAAGACCTCAACACTTTGGCTCAATGATGATCAGATACAGAAGACAATTGGACTTGTGCAAGATGCTAAAGGTAAGTGTAATACTGATGTTCTATTGAAAGTTACTAACTTGAGAACTCAGTGGTTAGTACTGGTGATGTGCACTATACAGTAGGAACTAGTTAGTATTCTCTCAGCTTTTAAATCAATTCAGCTTACTAGACCTTTGGCTTAGCAAGACTGCTTTCACACTTTGGTATATTATTTTTTTATTTAAATTATATTAATTACTAATATTGCTTAGCACACTGGAGGTTTTTAAACTTCCATGGATAAATTAGACAGGCACAAGGCTATCTACCATAACCAAAGTCACAGAAAATCTATCTTCATCATTTTGCTATCCCCCCTACTTTTCCTTGCCCCTCAGAGGTACTTGACTGAGCTGAAGGAAGCATGGGTAGATGAATACATCCTGGAACCAGTCTGGGAGGGTCTGATGACAAGGATGGTAGATGAATGGGTTGACTTGATTCTCTGGGTAAGAAACTATTCTATACTTGTTTTATCTCTCCTAATTGTCATTGTAGTCAACTTGAACAGTTATGCTCTCAGTCAATGTTGGCCTTCTTGCTGTGCCTGGTGTGGTTTCGGCCAATGGTAATAATTTGGGTAATATAACTGCCCCAGGCCCACAATCTTGCCCTCAGTCTTGCCCGCAACTCTGAGTCAAATTGCAATATACTTATCCCTGATTACTAGTGTGGGAAGCATTGTGGTCGGTCTCCTTCTAGTTTGACATCATCGCCCAAAAAAGGAGGATACTAGCAATGCTGTAAGTTGGATCAATCAATTTGCATGACTCGGATACTAGTATGCGTCATATTATGCGAAGGTTCTAACTTTTTGAGTGGCCGAGCAGGCACAATATCTATATCAGAATGACCACAGATACATTGGCCTAGAACCAATGGCCATAGTGTTCAGTCTTCCCTGGGCACTGTTGATGTGGACGTGTGTTTTCTTTGCTTCTCAATGACTGTTACTCTTGGGCTGATCTCTGTGGGCCCGGGGTTGCTCGACAGGATGATGTTATTCTTTATCGAGCTCTTAATTTTGTGTTTCCGCCACACAGGCCTTCAAATTCGTGTTCCTATTGGAATTACAACAACTTTCGTGGGTGTTCCTATTGCATGGTGCATATGGAACTCTGGGATGGCCAAGTTTGATACGAGGGCTCGGATGCTCTAAGCGGTGCTAGGATTTCTTGACGAGACACGTGCACTGCCACCTTCTCTGTAGTCTTTAGGCTACTGCATCCAGACGAGAAACGTGCCGCCTTGGCGGTCCAACATTCTTATTATGACTGGCCCAGGTGCTTGACCGAATACCAATATTATCGGGCAGGACAATCAGCCAATGTTCTGCCATCAATTCCATCATTGATGGGCCACCCGATGGGCAGAACCCTCATGACTCATGGGCCAACCGACGTCGGCCGATGCACCAGATTTTTCCAGAATTCATGGGCCACCCGACGTCGGTTGAGAGTATTTTGTCCCAGAGCAATATCTGTGCATGGAAAACATGTAGGGAGATAAAACACCCAAAACAAACTGCAATAAGACTGGTAAGCAGATGGAACACCAAATCCTGGTCCAAGGAACATAGGATGCAATATATAAACCCCCCACTGCAGGGGAACTGCCAGACAAACAGAACATTGAGTTTCAGTCCTTGGAACACATGCAGAGAGGTACAACACCCAAAACACATTCGAATGGGACTGGGAAGGGTATGGAAGACACAATCTTAGTCCATGGAACATAGGATGTAAAATATACATCCCCAGGTGTAGGGAAACTGCCAGACAGACGGAACATTGACCTTCCATCTGTGGAACACAAGTAGAGAGGTACAACACCCGAAACACATTCCAATGGGACTGGTAATGGTAGGGAAGACCATAACCAAGGGAAGAAAGGATGTAATATATACATCCCCAGGTGCAGGGGAAGTTGGGGAACTGCCTGGGAGACGGAACATTGAGTTTCTGTCCGTTGAACACATGCAGAGAGGTACAACACCCAAAACATATTCTAATGGGGCTGGGAAGGGTATGGAAGACCATATCCCAGTCCATGGAAGATAGGATGTAATATATACATCCCCAGGTGCAAGGGAACTGCCAGAGGGATGGAACATTGAGTTTCCATCCATGGGACACAGGTGGAGACAGAAAACACCCGAAACACATTCTAATGGGACGAGGAAGGGTGTGGAACACCACATCCAAGTGCATGGAACATAGGATGCAATAGATACATTCCCAGGTGCAGGGGAACGGCCAGAGGGATGGAACATTGAGTTTCCGTCTGTGGAACACAGGCAGAGAGGTGCAACACCCAAAACATATTCCAATGGAACTGGAAGGGGTGTGGAAGGCCAAATGCAAGTCCATGGAACATTGGATGTAAAATATAAACTTCCAGGTGCAGGGGAACTGCCAGAGGGACAGAACATTGGGTATCTGTCCATGGAACATCTTGGGAAATGATGTTCCACACCCAATCCTATTTCCATGAGCCATGTATAGTTCACTTCCCATTTGTATTCTGGGTCTATGGAAGTGATTTGCATCCCCCAAAGTTCACAAACCCAAAAAACACGGAAGTTGTGTGAACTTCCGCATTTTTTTCCAGATCTTGGGAAATGATGTTCCATACCCCATGCTATTTCCATGAGCCATGTATAGTATACTTCCCATTTGTATTCTGGGTCTATGGAAGTGATTTGCATCCCCCACAGTTCACAAACCCAAAAAATGCGGAAGTTGTGTGAACTTCCGCGTTTTTTCCAGATCTTGGGAAATGATGTTCCATACCCCATTCTATTTCCATGAGCCATGTATAGTACACTTCCCATTTGTGTTGTGGGTCTATGGAAGTGATTTGTATCCCCCAAAGTTCACAAACCCAAAAAACGCGGAAGTTGTGTGAACTTCCGTGTTTTTTCCAGATCTTGGGAAATGATGTTCCATACCCCATTCTATTTCCATGAGCCATGTATAGTACACTTCCCATTTGTGTTGTGGGTCTATGGAAGTGATTTGTATCCCCCAAAGTTCACAAACCCAAAAAACGCGGAAGTTGTGTGAACTTCCGCGTTTTTTCCAGATCTTGGGAAATGATGTTCCATACCCCATCCTATTTCCATGAGCCATGTATAGTACACTTCCCATTTGTATTCTGGGTCTATGGAAGTGATTTGCATCCCTGACAGTTCACAAACCCAAAAAACGCGGAAGTTGTGTGAACTTCCGCGTTTTTTCCAGATCTTGGGAAATGATGTTCCATACCCCATCCTATTTCCATTAGCCATGTATAGTTCACTTCCCATTTGTATTCTGGGTCTATGGCAGTGATTTGCATCCCCCACAGTTCACAAACCAAAAAAACATGGAGGTTGTGTGAACTTCCGTGTTTTTTCCAGATCTTGGGAAATGATGTTCCATACATGTATAGTACACTTCCCATTTGTATTCTGGGTCTATGGAAGTGATTTGCATCCCCGACAGTTCACAAACCCAAAAACGCGGAAGTTTTGTGAACTTCCGCATTTTTTTCCAGATCTTGGGAAATGATGTTCCATACCCCATGCTATCTCCATGAGTATGTATAGTACACTTCCCATTTGTATTCTGGGTCAATGGAAGTGATTTGCATCCCCCACAGTTGACAAACCTAAAAACGCGGAAGTTGTGTGAACTTCCGCATTTTTTCCAGATCTTGGGAAATGATGTTCCATACCCCCATCCTATTTCCATTAGCCATGTATAGTTCACTTCCCTTTTGTATTCTGGGTCTATGGCAGTGATTTGCATCCCCCACAGTTCACAAACCAAAAAAACATGGAGGTTGTGTGAACTTTCCGCGTTTTTTTCCAGGCATCTGTTTGTTGGACATTGATTATTCCATACCCCATTCTATTTTCCATGAGCCATTGTATAGTTCATCTTCCAATTTGTTATTGTGGGTCTAGGGAGTATTGATTAGTGATTTGCATCCACCACCAAAGTTCAACAAACTCCAAAAGACACGGAAGTTGTGTGAACTTCCTGCATTTTTTCCAGATCTGGGGAAATGATGTTCCATACCCCATTCTATTTTCCATGAGCCATGTATAGTACACTTCCCATTTGTATTCTGGGTCTATGGAAGTGATTTGCATCCCAACAGTTTCACAAACCCAAAA
>JAKELI010001123.1:0-12281 GCA_021525025.1 Lactarius hengduanensis
GGTTACCTCCCGTGAGGCTCGGCCACGGAAGGTGATTCAACTCCCGTGAGGCCTCGAGACACGGAAGGTGATTCACGTCCCGTGAGGCTTCGAGACACGGATGTTGGTTCACCTCCCGTGAGGGTCGAGACACGGAGGTTGGCTCAACTCCCGTGAGGTGTCGGGCCACGGGAAGTTGATCCAACTCCCGTGAGGCGTGAGACACGGAAGTTGATTCAACTCCCGTGAGGCTTCGGGCCACGGGACATTGATTCAACCCCCGTGAGGCCTCGAGACACGGGACATTGATTCAACCCGTGAGGCCTCGATACACGGGAAGTTGATTCACTTCCCGTGAGGCTTCGAGAAACGGAGGTTGGTCCACCTCCCGTGAGGCTTCGAGACACGGGAAGTCGATTCAACTCCCTTGACTCTTCAACCCATTATAGAATGCCAGATATTCGGGTACGGTGGGACTTATACAAACACAGGCGGATGTACGGATCGGCGTCCCAACGTGTATTGTGCATAGACTGCCACATATAGCGTATTGTACATGATGTCGTACGAGAGGGAAGTAAAGAAAAACGAATATTGAATCTTATTTGCGGCCGTGCGATGACTGACGTGACGCAGGCTTCGACGGTGCTTTGCTGGACGTCCCGCTATGCGCACCGCGGCTTCGGAGGCGCTGGCGTGATGCTACAAAGGCGGACGATATGTATTATGCATCCGATGGACCCGCCAGCGTGACAGACGACTTACTGTCATCCTCAACGAGATCGGATGGGAGTTCGGAGGCATCAGACACGCCCGAACCCTGGATGGTCATGCGACCAAGCCCCATGCTCGAGACCGACGAGGGCGCGCCACTGGCCGCGCTGGCCACAGAGGACGCACTGGGCGTGGCAGGCCGATCTTCCACGAAGGGTGGAACGGGAGGTTTGCGGAGACGCAGGGTCGAAAGATTGACATTACCTGGACCCTGGCTGCACATGGCGCGTATCATGGTGTCAATGTTGTATACGAAGTCATACATCGCCGTGTTGTGCAATGTCTGTGCTCTTGCCAGTGTGTCAACCCTTTCAATCACTTCGTCTGCAGGATCGTCAGCGATATACAGAGATATGGATGTAAAGAACGCACGGAGCGTGTTCTTCTTCTTTGAATCCAGCAGTGCCTGCGCCGCGGCCGATATTGGGTCGCACTTTATCCTCCTTTTCGTACACCACCTACATGCCAATGCGATTCCTTTCTTCGCGGGTGGCTGAGGCTTGCACTTATGACCATAGTATTTGCAAGGGCCACAAGCGCCCTATACCATGTTGTGAGTACAGAAATATGAATGGGACGGTCAGTAGCATACCGGGTCAGTGGGACCATCTTCCAATTCCGAGGCGGAATCCTCGACGACACTTGGAGGCCGCTTAACCTTTTTGCGTGGGGCTGGGGGCGGGTTCTCATCTCCGGAACTTGTATGGGGGACCACCCCAGAGACGCGACGTCGCGGTTTGGGTTTCACAGGTGCAGGTGCGGAAGGAACAGGATTCGCGGGCAACGGTTTCGTGGGCGGGAGTCCCTCAGCCTCGACCTCTGGGGAAGACGTAACTATCGCATTGCCAGAATCACCCTTGCGTCGACTGGACGCACGGCGTGCTGGTGGGGTGATTGAACCGCCGGGCGCTTTTGGGCACTCTTCCCCTTCCCTGGAGTCTCGCCCCCATCCTCGTCTCCCATCTCGACGTCTTCGTCCACTGTCGGGGCGTCACGAGCGGACGCAGGAACGGGTTTCGTGATGCTAGTAGAGCCAGTATCAGCAACGAATGGATCGGGGTTCTGTACAGCTGAAAGGATCAATCCTGAACGTCAGGGGGTAGTCGACAACGACACACACCTGCGATATTGTCCGCGCGTTTAGCCGGGAGCCACCACCGAAACTCGTCGTCCTGAAGGCCAATGAGCTTGTCAAGGGGCTTCATATTGAGTTGGGTATTCCACGACGGGTTTTCCGCAGCGCCTTCATCGCATAACCTGTACATCTCCTTGAGGTCGAGGACAGCGAGATCCGCTTCCCTGCGATCATCTTTCGCACTGTCCCACTCCTCGCCAACGTGTGTAATGATTGGGTGGATGCGTGGCTTATCAGGTCGATGATCATACTTCTTGAACACCCTCTCACTATCTTCCTGTGTAGTGGAACATCTAGTTAGTATCCGTTGCGATATATCGAGAGCTACTGGCACGTACCAGCTCATCTCTGATACATTCCCTGTACCATGCCTCATCCACAGTATCGATATTCTTCTCCCTGTACCGGAGCGCAGAGACAAGCCGAACTGCGATGTCCATCAGCTCCTTCTCATCTTCTGTCAGTATGTCCACAATGTCCTGCGGTGTGGAGGCATAGTGATATCGATAAGCGTGCGAGCGAGGGTTCCACCGTTTTCCGTAGCGGAAGCTAATAGCCTCCATCATGTGACGGAACATGATGGAATCCCATGGAATCGACATGTGCCCTTCACGGGCCATGTGACCATTCAGACTTTGCGCAGGTCTGTGCTTATTTGGCAAGACGTTCCCAGAATATTATGGATGAACGATAGCTAAGTCAGTTGGCATATGCTGGAAAGATGCCCCCACGCCGCCCCATCTCCCGTGCACCGTCCGGACAGCATACCACGACAGGAACACCTTCCACACGTACACTCCCTCCGTCGGATACTGGATCGCCCACGCCATCTGTAGTAGGAGAGGCGCAACCCTCTCGCCGGTATCGGTTCCTCAAGAAACGCACTCCAGCTCCTGATATGCCCCCGCCTCCGGTGCCTCCATGCTTTCACCTGTGGTAAGACCTATCTATGTCTCCTTGATAGATAGTTATAATTCCACAGAAAACTGTCGGTGCCCCGGCAACAGTAAACGAGGCGCGGGATGCTCTTCCTCCTCCACCGCCTCATGCCCGTCCCTTGTCATTCCTCCCTATGCGTACGGCTACGCCGAAACCAGACGAGCCGCGGGTCATGAGTGTAGAGGTACCCACGACAGCGGCAGTTCCTGACGATTCGGCGAAGCCACAGGCTCTGAGATGGCACCCAATCCTGTCGAGGAGCGAGAGCGAGTACCGAACCACCGTTGGCCGCTTCCGACGCGGCACCTAGTCGTGATGAGCCTCGAGTAACCACGGGTCATGCGGTGGTACGTAGTCCAGGGGAGTCACGAGGTATCATCGACCCGGATACGGCATCCGTTCCAGACTCATCTCAGCCATCTGCGGGTCATGAGGCATTAGCTGTTCCTGGCGAGCCGCAGGAAGCAATAGCTTCCCAGCCCGCACGTCCCCGGCGAGTCGCGGAGACCGCAGCTCCCGAGGTATCGAATGTTTCGGGCGAGTTGCGGGACGTTGTAGCTCCCCAGAAGTCGTACGATCCCGGCGAGGTGCAGGAGACCGAGGCTCCAGATGTATCTAACATTTCTGGCGAGTTTCGGGACACTGCAGCTCCCCAGCCGTCGCCCGTTCCTGGCGAGTCGCGGGAGACCGCAGCTCCTGAGGTATCGTACGCTTCCAACGAGTCGAGAGACACCGCAGCTCCTGAGGCGGCGCACATTCCTGACAAGCCTCTGGCTGCGGAAGGTTCCGACGGTGGGGACAAGATGGAAACCGACTCTGTTGGGAAAGATGAGGATGCTATGAATCCTGCTATGAGTCAGGCTATGAGCGGCCGTTTCACAATTGAATATGTGAGTAGTATCCGTACATTATCAGACATAGCGTATTGTGAACACCCCACTCCTTCCTAGTCAACTAGGGCGCCATACGGAGGTCCAATCCGACAGACACTTCACGGCCGCCCACCGGGAGGCTGCTCATGCTCGACCCATCTGACCACATGGGAGACCTTATAGAGCGATGCACGCTCCTTATGGGCGCCGTGCTCGACCTCCATGATGATCTTTCATATATCAGGGATGGGCTTTTCAGGTCTAAGCGGTTGAACGAACAGAAGGAGTAGTTAGACACAGACACAGTTTTGTACCAATACTAGTACCCGGTACTCGAAATAGCATTGAAGTTCCACGAAACATTTCTGGCTGAGTAGTCAGAGAGGAAAGAAGAATGTTAGTATCCAAGACGAGGACGATATATCCTGACATGAGCTGCAACCCGGCATAAGCAAGAACATTCTCTAGCAGGTTACGGAGTCCTCTACAGGGAACGTGGCTAGTGTATGGCACGGGTTAAGGAACCCGCACGGGACCGGGTAAGGGTATGGACGGGTACGGGTACGGGTACGGAATCGTGACCCTCACGAAACCCGTACCCTTGTCACGGGTCCGCGGGTTTCTGCGGTAACTCGGGTACAGATCGCCGGACCGGACGTTGCTGCAAGTGTCAGCATGTCCTAACAACCCACGACATGCTCAGCAACTTGTCGACTGCGTTGTATTGGATCAAACAAGCTAAGTTTCCTTTCCTTTTCCTTTTCCTGACTAACTGCATTACTTTTTTTCTTCTCTAGGTTTCAAAAACAGGCCTCCACACGGCGCTTGGCGCTACAACGCGACACGGCGCCATGGCGCTGCGACAGCGACAGTAACATGGCGCTACAACACCAACGCAGCGGCGTGGCGCTACAACGACGACGCGGCAGCGTGACGCTACGACAGCGCATGGCGCTTCGAAAGACTCAGCGCCATGACGCGGCGCCGCGACACCACGACACCAATGCGCGCGCTGTTATACGACGCGCCCTGGCCCTACAACCGACACCGTGCTTGGCCCTACGACACCGACACCATGCATTGGGCCTGCGACACTGGCGTCGCGCCGTGGCGCTACGACACTGACGCTGGGGGCTGGGCTTGCAACACCGACGTCGCGCGCGGCACTACGACACCGACACCGCACGCTGGGCCTCGATACCGACCGCGGCGCTGCGACCACCGCTGGGGGCTGGCCTGGACACCGACATCGGCGGCGGCACTACGACACCGACACCGCAAGCTGGGCCTGCGACACCGACACCGCAGCTAGGCCTGCGACACCGACGTCCACGCCGCGGCACTACGACACCGACGCTGGGGCTGGACTGCGACACCAACATTGCGCCGCGGCACTACGACACCGACACCGCACGCTGGGCCTTCGATACCGACGCACGCCGCGGCGCTACGACACCGACGCTGGGGGCTAGGCCTGCGACACCGACGTCGCGCCGTGGCACTACGACACCGACGCCGTGCCCTGGCCCTACGACGCCGACGCCATGCGCTGGGCCTGCAACACCGGCGTCGCGCTGCGGCGCTACGACACCGACGCGGGGGCTGGACCTGCAACACCGACGTTGCGCCATGGCACTACGACACCGACACCGCACGCCGGGCCCTGCGACACCGACGTCGCGCCGCGGGACTATGATACGACACCGCGCGCTGCGACACCGATGTCGTGCCGCGGCGCCATGACCGACACCAACGGCAGCGAGTCCGAGGGTTCAGAGAGGCATAGGGGGCCTTTGTAGCTTACAAGTAGTACAAGGACTGTACTACGTTAACGAACAATAGGTACTTTTGAGCACTAGTATACCCGCCTGTGCAACCCCTGCGGGTTTTCCATACCCGCCAACACCCCTTGAATACCCGCACCCCAACCGTCAAAAAAACCCGTACCCTTGTGGAGGGTCATGGTTAGGCGGGAAGGGTACGGGTGAAATATTTACCCCGGGGTTACCCGTGCTATCACTAAACGTGGCTCACGCGCGAAGGCGAACGGGTGCAAAAGCACGGGAAACACTGGATAGACGAATAGGACTCAGGAATCGCCTACGAGCGATGACTGAGGCCCGGCGTACACAATTGACTACGCGGGTACAAGTAGAATCGAATAAAACACGGGGTACCGTCAGTACCGTATTTAAATGTGCATAGGTATAGTATGATATCGAGAACAGAGACGAAACAGTAATTAACTCACACTCACAAGAAGAATCAATTAATTAGTCAAGTTCGAGCGGGTATGATCGCCAACGCGAGCCACATCGGCCTCGCGCGCGATGGGAACTTAACACATTCCACGCCAAACCATATATTTAGGGGAACTACGTCGACCATCCGAGGAAGCACGCTTGTCGTCCGAAGAAACATCGGGCGATGGCGGACACATTTCTAGCGTCTGGGAAGCATGCGTGATGTCCCAAGGAACAATGTCAGCAATCCGTGGGGACGGAGGATATGTATCATCCTTCTCATTTCATGTATGCATCGGATGACGGAGGCGTCCCCCCCTATCGAACTCTGTAATTACATGCGTCCACTACAATGTCCCCAGGATAAAACCAAGCACGAAACACCAAAGGGTGCTCAGTGGTTTCATGTATGTTTCACAGTTTCACACGCACCGCGATTCTTCCGGGTGGGAAACTTGGAATACTGTACTGCCAATGAGCCTATATAAACCCCATACGTGCGTAGCACAATTCCATACATATCGCATCATTCGACAACATATTTTCGCCACCTCCTTCCATCGTCACTATGCAGTCTTATTATTCTCCCGGGAACTCAGCTGGGGAGTCAGAGAGGTCTCTTCCATCTGTCCACACTCTAGGCGACAGGTTTTCCATCACTCCTCAGGATGCCAGTGTTTTGAAGGGATATGTGGAAGAGTTTCAAAAAGCTGACACGATTCACGGAAGACGATCCTTGAGAGGGCCATGGGGGAGCTATATGCTATGCGGCCCCCGAACTCCACATTTGATAAGAAGGAGGCTAAAAGGGTACGCACACTGATAATCCATCCATGGAAATGCTCACCGAGACATATGGCTCGGACGGCCCACAGAAAATAAGGACATGGTTTTACAATACTCTCGTCCTCATCGTCAACTTATCAAATTTACTCGGAGGTGGTCGGCCAGAAATGCATTTTACCATGAGAAGAAGGAAGATTACCAAACTTGCGCAGAGGATGTCTGGTGGTAATCCTGGATCTCAGGCATTCCTGGGAGCCCTCCAAGATGCAACAACCTCACTATGGAAGAAGTTATCGATTGAGGAACAGGAGCCATATGCGGAAATGGCGAAGGAATGGTCAGAGGACAGACCGCCAAGGGATATTCAGGCCAAGTAAGTGGTCGATTATGCGTTAGTGATCCCCCCCCACTAATATACCTCTTTAGAATGGCCCAGGCAGCATACCGTGGCCGGATTGTTAGGGACTTCCAAACCCAGCTATTCAAGACATGTGGGATGCGCTCGGTTGTTCTAGTGGCTTATGCAGATAAAGACGGAAATCCAAGAGCTGCAATGTAAGTCTTCCTACAATATATTTGGTTGAGGCGCTGCTCCATACATTCTATCTATTTGTAGGGATGACTGGAACAGTGTTCTGGACGATGGCATGTCCTTTTCCGAGTTCTGCCCAAAGTGGAAAGATGCTAGGGTCTGGCTGGAATGGATGAAATATTGCAGGAAGTGCTTCGAGCCAGGTTGAGACATTCCCATACAGCTATCGACGCCATCTCATATTGATGATACAGAGCATGATCAGAGTAGCCCACAGGACCCAAAGACAGTCAAGAAAAAACCAAAGGTCATCACAGATGCGGATGGGGAACCAGAATCCCATCTATCACTGGAAGATGGCTATTCTGCCAAAGCCGTCCAAGCAGCACTTAGGGATTACTGTCATGCACATATCCGTATGTTGACCACACAATCAATGCAGTTCTGTATAACATCCATGAGTCAGGGTTCATCTCTGGAAGGAAGAACGCAACTATCCCATGGAGTAAACTTTCCAGTGACCCAATGGCATGGATTGAGGAAGAATGCTTCCCTTTGGGGTTTCCATGGGTGGACCCATCTAAACTCCGTCTGGTTCAGATATTCCAACTGCTAGACCACTGGAGGCAACGCCAGAAGGAAGGGTTGATTCCCTTGATCTGGAACCCATCGTGTGTGCTCCTTTCTAACATAGACCAGCCTGCACAGCGTGTCCGGAATCCGCAACGGACCAACAGAAGACGTCCCACCTTTGATGAGCCAGATACTGACCATAGTAGTCAAGGGGAAGATTTTGGAAACGAACTTCGTGGTTTGCGTTCTCCATCTGTGACTCCACCTCTTCCACCATCTCCATCTCCATCTCCACTTCGTAGAAATGAGGAGACTGAACAGACATCCACTCCTGGTAAGCAGCCCATCATTTCTTATGGTTATACACATTCATGCACACTATCTTATAGACACCGGCGAATCATCACGCCTCCCTCTGTCAAACATATCAAGGCCAGACACCTTCCAGACACTTCCTCAGAGGCTGAGAGGAACTCCAATTATACCTACACCATACAACGACTCAGATGTGCCAGAGCTCGAGCACGTGCGACTCAAGCGAGTGGTTAAGGTGACGGACAAAGCCAGGTACGCAATTACAGTAAAGACATACACTGTGATCTGACTATTATAAAGGAATGCAGACACTGGTAGGGGCTCAGGTGGAATTGATCCCGCATACCTTGAAAGAGATCATTAGTCTAATAGTCTTACAGCAATACTTCATAGAAATATTAGAACTCATGTAATAGGGAGTGTTGCCTTCTCCATTCTGGAAACTCGGTAGTTGCCTTGTCCATTTCAGAAACCCTCATACGGATATATTCTCTCAACAAATCGCGGAACGTAACTTTCCATTTCAAGACGGCTTGTGGGTTTCATTTTTGTGTTTCTGGATCAAGCACGGATGATGCATCTTCCATTGTTAAGACTCTGATGGAAGTTGTCCATTCTGTGTCTGGAAAACGTATGAAAGGTGTATCCTCCATCTTTGGAAACTACAAGGTCACGGATGCTCACTCTTCCGCTTTGGCAACCAACCAATGTGGAGCTGATCTGTCAGGATATGGTCCTCTGTGCAGCTCATTTATTACTGGTCTTTGGTGACAATTTATGCCAATTGACTTGTTGCATTTCCGTTCCCCTGATGCTCTGAGACATATTGGAAAAATGTACATAGACTACTAGTACCATGCTTTCGAAATTGCATCACATGTGACCGACCTGTAGGTACTGGATGGCTGGACATGTTTTAGCATCAAGCAGAAGGATATTATGCATTGAAGTTGACAGAGTTGTCGAACATGCTTCGGTCCAGAGCCACACGCGGAAGTCAATTGCTTCCGTGTGTTGGAGAGTCGCGGAAGTTGATTCTTCCGTGTCGCGAAGCCTCACGGAAGTTGATACTTCCCGTGTCCCGCAGACTCACGGAAGTTGATTCATCCCGTGTCTCGAAGCTTCATGTAAGTTGATTCTTCCGCGTGGCTAACGGAAGCTCATTTCTTCCGTATCTCGCAGACTTACGGAAGTCAATTGTTCCCGTGTGTTGAAGAGTCACGGAAGTGATTCTTCCGTGTTGCGACGCCTCACGGAAGTTGATTCTTCCGTGTTGTGATGCCTCACGGAAGTTGACACTTCCCGTCTCTGCCATCTCACGGAAGTTGGTACTTCCCGTGTCTCGCCGTCTCACGGAAGTTGATTCTTCCCGTGTCTCGCAGACTCACGGAAGTCACTTGATCCCGTGTTGAAGTGTCACGGGAGTTGAATCAACTTCCCGTGTGTCGAAGCCTCACGGAAGGTGATTCTTCGTGTGGCTGACGGAAGCTCATTCCTTCCGTGTCTCACAGATTCACAGAAGTCAATTGTTCCCTGTTGAGATGTTGAGCGTCCACGCGCGAGTTCCTCGGCGTCGGGCATGAGAAGAGGTGAGACGCGAGGTGTGGTCTCGCATCACGATCGTCTATTCCTTGGTACTTGGACATATTGAACAGGGACAATCTCCTTTTCTACTTAGTTCGTTTCCAGCAGAGGGCAGATGCCCGTCCTCATGATTTCACATGTATACACAAGCTCTTTACGATGTACTTAGGACGCCTTAAGCGCACCTGGATGCCCAGTCGTTCTGATACTTCTGGTGTGCCAGATCGCCCTAACACTGCGCCGTTGCGTCATTCCCGCCATCTTAAAGACTCACAGAAGTTGATCTTCCGTGTCTCGAACTTACACGGAAGTTCACCCTTCCGTCACTGGAGAGTCATAGAAGCTTGGTCTTCCGCTTTGGCAACCAAGACGGAAGATCCGTCTTCCGTCTCTACACAACTCACAGGGGTATATCTTCCGTATCGGGAAACTATACAGAATCTCAGCCTTCAGTAGCAGGAACTTACATGGGAGTTCAGCCTTCCATTTCCAGTCATGACATGGATGTTTCTACTTCCGACTTTGGTGTTCATCATGGAAGTAGTATCTTCCATTCTGAAAAACTCACAAGGTGTTCAGGAAAGGCCATGGATGTTGATTGTTCCATGTATATAAAGGAAATCGAGTTGTTCTCTTCTGTGTGGCTAGATCAAGTAGTCTCAATGCATAATTACTTCATCCAGGGAAATATACTTCAGGAACTGGATTTGTGCACATTACTTTGTGCATTTAGACATACATATTGAAGTCCTTCAAATTATCCTGCTTTGGAATATTGCCTCATAGGAAAATCCCCCGAAACCGACGTCGGGTGGCCCATGAACTTTGGAAGAATATTGGGCATCGGCCGACGTCGGTTGGCCCATGAGTCATGAGGGGTTCTGCCCGTCGGGTGGCCCTCAATGATGGAATTGATGGCAGATCATTATGTGGTTGAGATGGCACTACAGTATTGCCCCGCAATCGACAACATCACGGCAAAACAAGTAACTTAAGCTTCGGCAGTATGAGCTTGATGATGAAGACTGGTTAATTGTAAGGATCTGCTACGCTTTAAAGGCATGTCTTTACTTTTGATCGAGAGTAAATGTCCGCTCACGCTCATAGATATATAAAGAGGCCACCCTCTTCTTTCTCTCAAGATGCAGTCTCGACCATCGCTCATGTTATCCCCACTATGGATCGGTCTTGATGCTTTGTCAAGCACCAACGCCGATCCACTTTCGCCATCAGTCAAACATGCGCTCAAGTTTGCACGTGCAATCGCGAATAAGTATTACTCAAAACAGATTCGTCAAATGTCTATCGCATCGCCATGGGTACGTCTACTGCTAGTACTTTCTTTTTTGGCATTTACTGGTTCGTGTTCGCCTTGTAGTTCTTCATCCCAACCTCAAACTCAAATATTTTGCCAACCACAGATGGGGAAGAGTTGGATCGCTACAGCCGAAGAACTTGTCAGGACGAATTTAGTAAGTAACAATGTCATTGGAGCCTGAGCCCGCCAAGGTATGTCCCGTGTCTTGCCCTCATTGAAATGATCTGTGCATCATTCTCTATGTAGTCAACGCCAACTTCTAGCGTTAACGAGTTCACTGATTCGACTCCAATGGACGGCATTGAAGCACCAAATGAACTCGAAAATATCTCTCACAACCCTTGAGAAGGTTGGGACCCGATCGCCTGGTGGTGGGAGCATAGGGTGATATACCGAGGTTGTCTGAATGGCATTGGATTATCTGAGTATTCCTGGTGTGTATCCGACTTTGAGGCCGCGTTTTTAGGTTGTTTAACGGGCATTGTGCAGCAACTCCACAGCTGTTGAGCGGCTCTTCTCTCAAGGCCGACAAATCTACACTTCACCCGCAGCCGACTCTCACCAGCAATGATACGCGCTTTCCTTTGCTTTGGAGATTGGAGTCGGAAGGGGGTTGTCGATATGAATGATCATAGCAGGGGATACGCAAGTCACGACTCGGCAGGAACGCGGGCTTAGTGAAAGTAGCAGTAATAGTGTGAGCTTTGTCTTGTAGTACAGAAACTTAGGGGCCGTGGGTCATACCCGCGGTCCGCTCACAGGTTACGAGTTATACCACGGTATTGCACACCATGGGTGTAATAATAACACGGGTTGAACCCGTCCCCATGAGTAAGATGTAGTAAAGGTATGGTGTCTCGGGTGCCGGGTATGGTATGTAAATTTTAACCCATGGTGTCACCCGTGCTGATCTTAGCGACTTCAGACCCTGTCGCGATGATGACGTTCTTCGCTTCCACAGTAGACTGCCACTGTCGTTGAGCTGCAGGAAATGATCTGGGGGAGACAAAAGAAGCAGTTCCCTTGATGTAGTTGACTTTATTTGCTTGAAGAGGATTCCGATCCCCTTCGGAGACCGTTCACCGAGTCTCTTTCGCTTTGAGCATTTGCTGCAGGTTTAGTTGACGCCTTCGACTGTTTAATTTTTTAATATCAGTAATAAAATCAGAAGAAGTTTGGGACGCACCATTGATCACCACGTCTTGATATCATGAAGTGTTTGGTGGTAAAC
>JAKELI010001124.1:0-12267 GCA_021525025.1 Lactarius hengduanensis
TGGCGTGCGCGTGGAGTCGGGCGGCGGCGCGTTGATGGCGAAGGCGGTGGTCTTGTGGCGGTGGCGTGGCGCGTGGAGTCGGGGCGGCGCGGCGTTGATGGCGAGGGTGGTGGTCTTGCGGCGGTGGCGTGGCGCGTGGAGTCGAGGCTGCGGCGTTGGTGGCAGTGAGGCGGGTCGGGTCGATAGCTTGCTGAGGCGGGCCGGGTTGATGCGGCGGTGGCGTTGCTGACGTGGGTGGCGGTCGGTAGCGGTGGTGATGGTGGTAGTTGAGGTGGCGGCGTTGCTGGCATGGGTGGTGGTCGGTAGCGGTCGTGGTGGCGGTTAAGGCGGGGTGGCGGTTGAGGCGGTGGTGGCGATTGAGGCGGCGGTGGCGGTTGAGGCAGCGGCAGCAGGGGGCGGCGGCACGTGCGTCGGGGCAGTTGGTGGAGGGTGTCGAGATGGCGGCGTGAAGGTGGTGGTGGCGGTGTCGAGGTGGCGGCGCCCGAGTCGCGTGTTGAGGTGGTGACGCCGGGAGGGAGACGGGCCTCGCAGGGTGCGGAGGCGTGGGTTGTGTGTCTCGAGACGGGGGCAGGTTGCCTGTATGTGCGCGCGAAGGGAGGGTTGAGTTAGCGACGAAGACGAAGAGAAAAAAAGAAATACACTACCCAACTTTGGCGGCGGCAGGGAGGCCTGTGTGTCTGGGTCTTTACTTGCCAGTGCGTCTTCGTACTTGCCGTTTGCTGTGATGTGGAAACGAGGGAGTGGAAGAGGTGGCAAAAAGTGGGGGTAGGTTCAAGGAGGTTGAAATTCGAACAAGTTGCGGGCGGCCAAGAGTACTTCCCCACGCCACAAATTAAACTTCAGCCCGGAAGTCGCCCGGATTCAAGACATCATTTTTTTATAAGTCAATTTGAGTAGCCAACTATCTGATATCTCAGGAAATAAATTAGATAAAAATGTGAAAATATTTATGGAGCTAGATCAGATTAGATGCAGAGGGGTCCTGTGCCAACTCTAAGCTATCTGATGAGTATTTTTCGAGTTATTTGAATGGCACAGTGATAAGTGCAAGCAGCCTGAGCAGCCTACTCTATTAGAATATCAAGAAATAAAATAGCTAAAAATATGGAAATATTTGGAGAGGTAGACCCCTTCAGAAGCTGGGGTATTCTCTGCCAACTCTAAGTGATCTGATGTTCGATTCCTGAGTTATTTAACCAGCTTGGTAACACTTCAGCTGAGCTGATCTTAGAGCCAGTTAAATAACTTGGGAATGGCTGATCAGATCACTTATATTTGGCAGAGAGCCCAGGCCCCTTTGCATGAATCTATTCAAGTCCACAGAGTGTACAGTTGTAGAGTTTTACGGAGATGGGCAGCCAAATAGGTGAACAGTGCTTGGAACAGTGTGAGCATGTGAGGTTCCAGAGGAGAGCGTATGCTCCTCTTCCCGAGATATTATTCTTAGATAATTGTTTAGCTATGGTAATATTACGATTATATAATATGTCGGTCTAGCCTCAGTTTGCTGGACTATGTCCATTCCGGGCTGTATCCCAACAACAGTTTATACAGTTATACTACTGCAGTGTAATTTGTAAATGGAGATGTGCAAGAATCAACTTGAAGGCAAGAATCATAATATAATGCCACCAGCAGGGCAACGTCCATGGTTTGAGTTGCCTGTGGCAAGCTGCACAGAAGACAACAGTTGGGGCATTGTCAATGACAATGACAATGGAGACTGAGACATTCCCCTATATTCCCCTGTTTTGCCTTTCTCACATTCACCCAACCCATCTTCCCATCCTTATTCCTCTCCAATTCCCATTCCCCTTCCCCATGTCCCTTGTATTCCCCTTCCCTATATTAGTTTGGTTTGGTTCAGTTTGGGGCCATTGGCCAAACTGGAAACTCATTTTGATCTGAATCTGTTTAAACTGAACCTTAACTGAACCAAACTGCTCCAAACTATTCCAAACCATTTAAAAATACATGTTTTAAATTGCTCAATAATCAGTTTGGTTCAGTTTAAACCTAGTTTAAATCACATTTAGCTGTTTATTGAACAGTTATAAGCACTTGTTCTTAATCAGTTTGGAATGGTTTTGGGCCCAAATTTGAGGGTCCCAACCAGAAACCAAACCATTGAATTCAAGCCAGGATTCTCCAAACCCAAACTGATTTAAATGGTTTGAGTTCAGTTCAAACTTGGTTGGAATCAGTCTAAGACTGAACTTCTCCAACACTACCCTTCCCTATGTTCATATTCCCCTTCTCCTCCCCCATCCTATATTCCCCAACCACATGTTTCCCTCTATCCCCATTCCCCTCCCCATCCCCATCCCCATCCCCATCCTTATTTCCCTCCCCCACCTACATAATCCCCATCCCCTCATCCCCATATCCCCCATCCCCATATTCCCCCTCCCCATGTTCTAGTCCTCATGTCCCCCTCCCTGTGTTTCCTTTCCCCATCCCCATATCCCCCTTCCCCATGTTCTCCTTCCCCATCCCTATATCCCCCCTTCTCCCCCTCCCCATCCCCATATCTCCCACAGTCCCCTCCACATCCCCATCCCTATATCCCCCCTCTCAATCCCTCCCATATTCCCTCCCCCCATCCCTATATCCCCCTTCCCATATCCCCCTTTCCCATATTCCCCTCCCCATCCCCATATCCCCTCTCCCCATGTTCCCCTCCCCCATCCTCCCATCCCCCCGCCCCATGTTTCCCTCCCCCTCCCCATATCCCCCCCCCCCATACCCCATCCCCCTCCCCATATCCCTCCCCATATCCCCCCTCCACATATCCCCTCCCCATATCCCCCTCCCCCCTCCCCATCCCCATATTCCCCTTTTTCCACATTCTCCTCCCCACCCCCAGATCCCCTCTCCCCATGTTCCCCTCCCCTATCCCTGTATCCCACCTTCCCCTCCCCCCTTTCCCATCCCCATATTCCCCCTCCCCATGTTCCCCTCCCCTGTCCTCATATTCCCCCTCCCCATATTTCTATATCCCCCCTTCCCATATTCTCCTCCCCTTCCCCCATCCCCATATCCCCCCTTCCCATATTCCCCTCCCCATATCCCCTCTCCCTATATCCCCCATCCCCATATTCCCCTCCCCATATCCCCTCTCCCCATATTCCTCTCCCTATATCCCCCCTTCCCATATTCCCCTCCCCCATCCCCATATTCCCCCTCCCCATGTTCCCCTCCCCCATCCTCATATTCCTCCTCCCCATATTTGTTACGCTCCACCGGGCGTACTTCCTATATTCGGCGATAGGGCTACACGTAGACCAAACGATCACAGCGGATGTCGAACTCGGATACTCGGCCTGCGACGATCTCGTGAGAGAGACGTATAAGGGCGACCCACAAGGTAAAGAGGGCAGCGATTGCAATAAAGCGGAGTATGGACAGCGCGTCGGTATAAGACGGCAGTGAGAGGGAAAGGGAAAGGAAGGGATATGGCGCTTCACAGACAGCCAACAGCTAAGAACAGGATGGGTAGAACAACCAAAGGTCTATTCAGCGTACAGCTAGCAGACAGCTAGAAGTAGCAAGGCAGTTGGGTGGTATAGTCCAAGAAGTTAAGCTTAGGTCTTCAGTGACCATAAGCCCAGCACTATATACTACAGCAAGGAGGTTTGAACCTCAGCTTGCAACTCCGAAACCCTAATACACGGGTCCTAGGAATGAGTCATGTCGAGTCAGAGATAAGAGTCAGCCAATGGCATAAGGCACTCATGGCACGAGTCAGCGATAAGGGAACATGAGGCATACAGCCATCAGAATCAAGGCACAATCGATCGGATACGTACGAGTCATCAAACACGAGGCAGTCTAGGTCGGTCCAGGCACAAGCTCATCTGGAACCATCTGGTGCAGGTCTAGCCAGGTCACGTGCCAGGGTCACATGACGGGCGTTTATGAGAGATCACGTGATCTACTCCCAAGGCTTCTGAGCGCTTCCAGGGTGGGTAGTAATAGTCACGTGACTCAGCTTTGGTAGGTCGGGCGCTCTCAGCCACGAGCCTCATAACTTGGGTTTCCTCCTCGGCAATATCCGAGGGACTTCTTCGTATTGCGGTATTCTTCGGGGTCTTGGCGGGTGATCGGGGGACGGTCGAGGGCGAAACCGTAACAATATTCCCCTACCCCATCCCTATATACCCCCTCTCTATGTTCCCCTCCCCCATCCCTATGTTCCCCACCCCTATCCCAATATCCCCCCCCATATTCCCCATATTCCCCATATTCCCCCCCATATTCCCCCCCATATTCCCCATATTCCCCATACCTACAGTAGATCCCACCTGCATCACCTCAATTATAGTTTTTCTCTAAGTTATATGACTCCGAACTGACTACAAGCTGACTACAAAATGACTATCTCTTGACTTTTGGCGAAATTTCTGACTACCATCTGACTACTGGCCGACTTTTCTTTTTTACTGAGCGTCACGTGTCACGTGATCGTGACACAGCCCCCTCACTAGCCGAAGGCGTCTCGCCTTCCTGCCTTGTGCTCGGGAAAGACCTGCGTCACGTCGTGTTAGTTCGGTCATACGGTATGAAGCGATGAGAGGTCGGAGGTGGAGAATCGGGCGCGCGGTGTGTGCACGGGTCTCCGAAACGCAGGTGGCGGCTGGGGACGAAACCCGAGTGCCGCGCAGGCAGAACTTGTGCGGCCGCGGGCAGTCTCTCAAGGCGTGTCCCTGTTCACAGTATAGCAGAGGACATCGCGCGGCTCTTCTCCGTGTAGACGAGTGAAGGGCAGCGGGGGAATGCGGGGCGGCGGTAGAGGGTCGCGGAGAGGGGGTCGAGGAGGGACTGGTCGTGGGGCTACACCTTCGAGAACGTCGAGATGGGCCCTGAATCTGCGGTCATTCGACCCTGGTTCTTCAATATAGAACGTGTCGAGTCCTCTGGGCAAGGGCTGCGGTAGAAATGGAAAGATGCGAGAGGTAATATTGGCCTCACGAATGCGTTTATCAATGGACTCGGCCTCCGCCAGCCAGTCATTCCAGAGGTTGTCCAGCTCCCTCATTCGTGTAAACAGTTCGCTTTTACGACGAGTCGAGAGTCTGAATCGATGGATGTCGGCAGCAGCTCCGGGGTCCGAAATCAGAGCCATGGCCCTATCGACGTCGTTCTTCGCGGGATGTCCATCCGTAAATAGTGCCAGTGAATTACCTGGCGCAACGCCTACGTTAGTCCGCGGAGGCGTGGGGATCGCGTAGAGCGGCTTGTAATATTGCGGCTTCCCTCGTCCTTCCGTACCTAGAGCTACAGGTTGATCTCGTTGATTGACTGCGAAGCGGATGTAGGGTGTCGGTCCTCTAGTACCGTCTTCGAAGAGAATGTCGAACGCGTAAGGCTCCGTACGTCGTGCTATCTTCCAACCCCCTCCCGGGTGTTCCAGCAGCGCTGGTTCTGCCAGTAACAGTAGGGGAGGTGAGCGGAAGGCTTGCCTCCATTCTTCATGCGCTTCTTCGGCTGGGTTCAGTTCTTCTGCGGGTGGGGCAGCGCTATCGCTGCTGACAGAGATTGTTGCCAGAGGTTCCGCAGCGTGTCGCGGCAGTTCTTCGATAGATTCTTCGATAGGCTCCGGGACGTCGTCGGGATAAATCCCGTAATCTCTGATAGCGGCCTGAGCCAGTTCTTCTCTTTTCTCGCGCCTCAGACGCTCTCGTCTTCTCGCTCGGACTCGGGAATGACGGCGCCAGCGTCCGTCAGTCTCCTGATATGTGGCGTATCCGACCGAGTCTTGCCTTGTAGTTGGCGTGTCAGCGCGGGCGTCATGGTCGGCGGCGACCCAAGCCCAGTCATTGACGCGGCGATCAATTTCTCTGCGTATTTCGATGGGTAGTTCTGCGTCCGTGACGAGATAATGCTGAGGGGGATGACGGGGATGGGGTTGGATGAGAGGATCCATGGAGAGGCAGTTGATAGTTTGCGTCAGTCTCTTTCGTTCTTTATATCTTTGGATGAGATCTGGTGCGTGAACGTCTGTCGCAGTTTCCCAACTGTCGTACGCATCAGCATATCCCTTCCAATGAACTAGAAACTGTAGTGTCTTCTTCTTTCCTGTCCGGCGTTCTCCTTGTATTTCTTCTACTTCCCACTCTTCCTCCCCATCGATAATGTCTGGAGCGGGTTCTTCGAAGTTCTTTCTGTGCATCTGCGTTTCGCGGTACGGGGTTAGAAGCGAAGCGTGGAAAACATTGTGTATCTTCCACTGCATTGGTAGCGCCAACTGATACGACGTTTTTGAAACGATCTGTGCCACCATAAAAGGTCCATACCGTCGTGGCGCTAACTTGGCTGTTGGGTGCGTCGTCCTCAAGTTTGTGGCTTCAAGCCATACCTTCTGTCCGACCGCATATTGTTCGTGTCTCGATTCCCGAACCCAAGATTCTTGTGTTACTCTCATGGCCGAAGCGGCGTCTTCTCGTGCTTCTTTGAGTCTGTCTAGTCTCTCTGTCGCTTCCCGTGAATTAGTGCGGGTGTTCGAGGGTTGATGGACTCGTGGAGTGAATCCGAAGAGAATCTCAAACGGTACTTTCTTCGTTGTTTCCGACTTCCAAGCGTTTAGGGTATACTGCGCGATCGATAACCAATCCGCCCAATCGTCATTGTGATTACTGAAGACGCGAAGGTATTGCTCCAATCTCTGGTTCGTCCTTTTGGATTGTCCATCTGTCTGTGGATGATAGGCGGTACTAATATTTTGTTCGATTTGTAATTTCTTTGTCAATTCTTTGAAGACTTTCACCGTAAACCGCGGGTCGCGGTCCAAGATCACTTTACTTGGTAGGCCGTAGTGCGGGAGTACATTCTTGAGATACAATGCTGCCGTTCCTACCACGTCCATGGCTTCGTTACAAGCCAGGAATATACTGGCCTTTGTACAACCTTGATCCGTTATCGTCAGTATGGTGTCATATCCACGGGATTTCGGAAGCTTTGTAATATACTAATAAAGTCTAGTGCGATTGTTTGGAACGGTAACTGCTGTTCGTCGTGCGTGATGGGATAGATCGGTATTTTTGGTCTACCCGGTAGGTTTTTATTAGCTTGGCAAATTGCGCAACCGTTCACGAATTCCGTTACATCTCGCTTCATGCGGGGCCACCATAGTGTTCCTGTATTGCAGCCAGTGTTTTTGTTATACCTGGATGCCCAGCTGTTGGGACGTCGTGAAATAGCGAGATCACCCCCCGTTTAAGGCCCACATCGTCCACGATGGCGAGGCAGCCGGCGCAAAAAAAAGAGAGTCCTCGCGGGTGAGCGTGCCCCGAGCGACCAGATCCAGGAGAGCAGGGTGATGCGCCGCCTGCGCGAGACGGAGGCAATCATCGAGAGATGAAACCGAC
Source organism: Lactarius hengduanensis (assembly GCA_021525025.1). Lineage (NCBI taxonomy): Eukaryota > Fungi > Basidiomycota > Agaricomycetes > Russulales > Russulaceae > Lactarius > Lactarius hengduanensis. The sequence goes on from JAKELI010001124.1 coordinate 7,368, forward strand.
ATAATGCAGGCAAACATAGATGGGGGAAGGACAAGGACATCGTCGTTGTCCGGGATATCGGAGAGAGGTGTCGACAACGGGTGGCGCGAGAGAGCGTCAGCCTGCAGCAAGGACCCAGGACGATGAATGAGGCGGAGGTCATAATCAGCTAAGACGTTGACAAGGCGGGCAACGCGGCGGCTAATGCATTGCGGGTGTCGATAGTGAAGGAGGTTCGCGTGATCCGTGAAGACGGTAACCGGATGGGGACCCCCAACAAGCAGGTGGCGCCAGTGTTCGAGTCCACGAACAAGACCTAGAAACTCGCGATCATAAACGTCGTAGTTCCGTTCCGCGTCGTTGAAGGATTGCGAAAAGTAACCGACAACCTGAGCTTTTCCCCGCTTATCGCGCTGCGTCAAGATGGCCCCGAGTGCAAACGCTGAAGCATCAGTTTGCAATTCGTACGGTGAGGTCGGGTCTGGCTGTTTCAGTGCGGGCCGACTTTGTTGATAAGTGACCTGAGCGCACTTAGCGGCTCAAAGGACATGCAGATAACGGACTGCTTTAGATTAGATATACAGGACTTGTAGATTAGATTATTTTGATCTTTACAATCTCGGACTTCTTGTATTCTCTTATCTATGACATCACATATGTACATGACATCATGGACCACTCTGGATTGTCCTTGTACTACGTCTATGTACTTTCCTTTGTTTCCTTATCTTTATTGTGATGTCACTATGATATCATAGTCTAGACTCTTCTTGTTCTCTACGCCTTGTTCTCCTTGCGTCCACCCCTTTGTCCGTGTACAGAACAATGCGTCCTTGTATTTACTGTGACTCTGTGTTACCAGCGTCACTCTCTGTAGCAGTATAAGTAGTGTACCCTGTACACTCTGGCACCACACCAGTTCTCATCTGTTGTGTGCCAGGTATGTCTTATCCTCTGTATAAACACCAGTTCTCATCTGTTGTGTGCCAGACTCTCCATCTGCTTCACTTGCAAGACTTACTCTGTTGCTGCTTCCAGCTTACCCTGATATCTCACCACAGTCTCCTTTGTCACTGTGAGTATCACCTTCATGTATGCTGTTCATCAGACTTGTGGCGATGTCTAAAAGGGTAGTCAGAGCTTTGGTGCAGTCCGACGTCCAGTGGAAGGGGGCATCCTTTTTGAGGAGTGCATTCAGAGGTCGTGCGATAGCCGCAAAGTTTGGAATAAACGGTCGTTGGTAATTGAGAACGCCGAGCGTACTGCGTACTTGGCGTACGGTGGAGAGTGTCTGGGGCCAGTCTCTTAAGCCGCTGACTTTGTCTGCTCCCATGCAGATGATACCACGGTTGATCGTCATTCCGAGATAGTCGATTTCGTGTACTTCAAACACGCACTTTGCTAGTTTCAAAAAATAGCTTTCGCGTTGTAGAATGTCGAGTACGGCACCGACGATCTCTCGATGACGAGCAAGATCGTCCGTGGTCGCGATTAAAATGTCGTCCATGTAGACGTAAAGCTCTCCGGGATATTTGTCGAGGAGGTGTCTGAGCATACGATACATTGCGCAGGAAAACGTCGATGGTGAATTTGTTAGTCCAAAGTACATGACGAGTGGTTCGAATAAGCCTAGTGGTGTTTTGAAGGCTCCCTTCCATTGATCCCTGTCCTTGATGAGAATGTTATTATAGCCCCAGCGTATATCAAACTTGGTGAATAGACTTTTATTGCCCAGCGAGGTCAAGATATCGCTAATCAGTGGTAGTGGGTATTCGTCTCTTACTGTCCACGCGTTGAGTGCTTTGTAATCTTGTATGGGCCGGAGCGAACCATCCTTTTTCTTTATGAAGAAAAGCGGAGAGGCGTAAGGCGACTTGGATTCGCGAATGTATCCTTTTGCTAGTTGTTCGGACAGGAAATCGCGAAGGTGCTTTAATTCCGTAACGTTCATAGGATACACTTTGGTACCTAAGTGATCTGGAGCCCCTTCCTTCAATACTATTGCGTGGTCATCTACGCGCGACGGTGGGAATCTTTGCGCGGCTTCTTCCGAGAAGACGGTCGAGAAGGCAGTGTATGCTTCAGGTAGTTCCGTTGTTTTCTTTACTCCCGTGGCCATGGCCATTTTCTGTGCGATCGTCTCGTTGATCGCTTCTCCTCCCTGTCCGATGGTCATCGGTCCGCCGTTGTAAGTTCGCGTCGACCAGTTGATAGAGGGTTCCTGAGCTTGGAACCACGGGATCCCCAGAATGGCACAACAAGATCCGAGATCGGTAACGAAGAAGTCGAGGATGTGTTTGCTGTTTCCATCGATAAGGGTAAGTCGACACTTTCGTTCTAACGCTCCGGCCGTATTGATCGTGCCATCGGCGTTTCAAATGTCGACTTTCTCTGTAGCTTCGGTAGTAAAGCCCAGGAGACGGGCGGCACCTCGATCAATGAAATTTCTGCTTGCTCCCGAGTCCAGCAGCATCAATAGCTTCTGATTAGTTCCTTTGACGTTGGCTGCGATCGTTACTGATTGTTCTCTAACGCTTTGGATCGTGTTGACCGTGAGGTCGTCTTCGTCTCCCCCTGCGTCGAGTAGGAGTGCCGAGATGAGTTCGTGTCTGGCGGTTGAAGACATATTCAGAACAGCTGTTTGTACGTTGTCGTCGGTAAGTGTAGTCTTTTCTGGTGTTACCGAGACTGTTGTCGCTGTATCGACAGTATTGACACGTTGTGTATTAGAAGGCGGTGAGTTACGTTTCTTTGGACAGTTCATCGAAAGGTGTCCTTGGACCATGCAACGGAAGCACCTTCCTTCCTTTTGACAGCGCAGCTTCTCTTCCGGTGTTCTCTTGGTCTGCCATGCTGGTTTTGTCGATCCGGTTTGAATATTATCGACGTCCATCGGGACGACTTGATCGTTACGCGGGGATCGGGGAACTTTTGTGGGAAAGGTTTGTCCCACCTTCTGTTGGACCGGCCTCCCGGTACTGATATTGGCGATAGCATTGGCGATGGTAAGGTATCTTTGCGATTCTTCACGCGCCGCCTCGTGCCACTCTGCCATCGTTTTTGGCATTTTCTGTCGTCGGAGGCAGCCGACGAGAAGTCCCTTTTTCAATCCTCGCTGGAAGAACACAAGGGTCCCGTTCGCATCTGGATCCCACTTGGCTGCCGTTGTGAGTCGGTCGAAAGATGCAATGTAGCCGTCTACATCTTCCCCTTGCATGACTAGGTTCATAAGTTGTTGATGAGCGTGCTGTTCGCTGAGTGTATCTGTCCAGGTGTCTTTGAATGCCTTTTCGAACGTATCCCAGAGATCTTCGTCAGTCTCTGCCTTCTTTGGTACAAGTGTCGTGACGCTCGCGTCTAGATCTTTACTGACTTTGTCTGCCCAATCATCGACCGCGGGTCCGCGGATGTAGGTTAGAGCGAGAGCGACACGACTGTACGGTGAGATCATCATTTTATGGTCTCGGTTAATTCGCTTATATTGAAGGAATTCCCGTAGGAACTGAACGCTCTTGGCTCTGTCGCCTGTAAATTCTTTTGGTGCAAGGCCTTTCAACGTTCCATTATCTGGAGGTGTCGACATAGTGACGATCAGATTGGGTGCGACGGGGAGAGTTAGGTATGGAAGAGGTGCGATCGCGGGTGGGAATTCAGTGATGCGAGTGTGAGTAAAGACTTTCTTCTTCCCTTTCTTTGTAGATGATTCTGACAAGCTGTCGTCTGTGTCTTTAGTAGTTGGTTGATTTCGCCAAACGTGGATGTCAGGCGAGTATCGGCGAGCTGTAATCCCCACAAGAGCGGATTATCGATACGATTTGTGTTATGCGTATACCAATTGTCTTCGTGTGGATATACTTCGTACCAGGTGTTCTCTGCTTCAAAATATTCAATGTCGACTGCTTGTTGATTTGCGACGATGACTCGATATCCTCGTGTGGGTTCCCAGAAGGTCCCACCTCCCGCAAGATGGTTAACGCTGGGAGTTGTCCTGCGTACTACGACGCGTCGTTCGGCAAGATCAGTTGGATCTTGCGAGGGTTCGATGTGCGCTCGATCGGCGGCTCTCTTAGGTGTATATAATGTCAACGACGTCGATGCCAGGACGTCTCTGAGTTCTTTGGTCTACGCGACGTGCGTAGGGTCGATAGATGGTCTAAGTTTGTTTTACGATCCAGCCGGATCGTTCGCGCCATAGGGCAAGGGTTCGGAGTCATGAGTGACGATGATGAGAGGGTGATAAGGTTAAGGGCGACGCCGGAGTAGTAAGCGGTCACGTGCAGGTGACCACGAGACTGTTAAGTCGAGATTGGGTACGAGCGCAAGCGAGAACGATTCGCATTTGGGAGGCAGACGGGGAAAAGACGAGTCAATACGAGTCTCTGTTACACTTCTGGGCTCCTTTTGAGCCGTATTTTATAGATACATGGTACAATAATATCGAACACTTTTTCAAAAACATGATCGGGACATGAGTAATGAAGCTCGGGGAGTCGTACAGTAACTCGGGGAGGCGCACAGACCTTCGGGCACAATACCGAAGCGGGTGCAAGTCACGCTTGCTTTTGATTGACGAAACGGGGGTACGCGCGGGGAACATTCGAGAGTGTGAGATCATAACATCAATGCACATACATCATAGCTGCTCGAAGCAGCTTTCCGAATCTGCAAACAGTAACGTAGCGGAAACCAGTGGAACATGCGCGAACAAACGAGAGCGTACAAGCCCCAAAGGGGTGGGTCCAAAAATTGAGTGGGCGTGTCAGCAACATGCCCGAAGCCGAGCGTGGTACGCACGGACGCTACCGCCGCTCGGACTTCCGGCGGAACGAATCCGCCACTCCCCCTCAAGCGCGACGTAGCCTGAGGGAGGAGATGTGAAAATTTGCCTTCCACTTGGGAAGGGCTTTCGTCAAGATATCCG
>JAKELI010001125.1:0-12263 GCA_021525025.1 Lactarius hengduanensis
TCACTCTAGTCCGGTTGACGTTGGTCGAGTTAGGTGGGCTGAGCTCGGGCCTAGCATACGACGACAGCTTCGAGACCACAGTCAACCAACTAGGTCTTGCCATGGCATCGGCCGCCTCCTTTTCCCGCATATTGTCGGACGCCGCGGCACGTCCTTTTCCCTTCCGCTGTGTATGTCTACGATACAGGCGCGGTCGCAAGCTATCTACAAAGTAAAGGTGTACACAAATGTGGACGGAGTATGGTCTGCATAAACTAGGTCTAAGAAGAACGACAGTGCGGGGTCTCAGACAGTGAGGATTTGCCTCGCGTCACGTTGGGGGTATCACCCAGGGTCAACAGAGGGATTGGGGCGTGCAAAAGCCTACCGCGGTGCATCTTTCCTCAAGCCAGCTGAGGTGTGCAGAGACGGTCGTCGTGCGTGCTTTGTTTATTCTGATGCGGCAAATACCGCTCGAGATTTCAAATTTCAAACTTCGCGCGTTAACTTACATTTGGTCTAGATCCAGGGCAACAAACAACTACAGCTAAGTTATCTCTCGAACTTATTTAGGGGTTTGCATTGTGGGTGGTGAAACTGTGAAGGCAAACACACTTGTAGACGACGTGTGCGAATGGCCAGGCCTGGTACACACGGGGCAGGTGGAGGCTTCTGGGAGGTCCGGTCGTGACGAGTGACAGAGAGGATAATCAGATGCGTGGAACAGCGACAGTTGCATCACGGTGGGTGCGGCGGGTGATAATGATGTAATCGTTTGACAGCTCTCTGTAACCGGTGTGACAGGAGAGTCTCTACATCGAATTCCTAAATACAGGAAAATGTGTTGCGCCTTACGCGTCTGTCCTACTAACCTCAACTTGAAGTTGCCCCACTGTCGCCACCTGTTCGGAGAGTCGCGGCCCATATGATAGTCGCGACTCCGATAGAGCCGAGAATGACGAGAATGAGAATGTGCAATGTCTGGCCCAGCCATCTGGGGCTGCCAGCTGGCGCTGAGTGAGACACACCAATCTGCTCTTGAAAATGCCCACCAAAATGATGCCCAGCTTTGTGCACAGGTGGTAGTGGGACCGGGAATGGGGGTGATGATGACAGGTTTGGGAACGGGGATGGTGATGACGACGAGAATGAGTATGGTGGTGCCTGAGACTGTGGATCCATATCTGTTAAAGATCAAGCCTTGCTGGTCAGGTGACGAGTAGTTGGTTCAGTTGTTGGCGAACGAGAACGCGAAACCGATAGAGGACTTCGCTTTGAACGAGGATGGAAGGGAACAACTGATACATAGAAGCCCTTTTTACAATACACGAAGGCGATGTCGAAATAGGAGGGGAAAAGGGGGTGCGTGAGCCCCTATGAGACTGAGACATACCCATATCAATACAATATATAAATGCTCGACGAACTTTTTGCTGACACATACAATGAGTCATATTTATTCCTCTTTATGGCAAGAAGTGATCGAATTGGCAAACGTGCCACTACTTGCGTTTTGGTGGTCCGGTGTTCCTCAGAGCGAGCTGCCAGCTCGCTTTCTTTGTTTTTTCGTGGCTGAATGTCCTCGGCGACCACCCTCGCTTTCTTTCTTTCTTCATGGTCGAATGCACCATTGGCGACCATTGTAGCGCATGGGTGGAAGGAATCCGTTTTGGTCCTCTCCCATTCGTGGGATGAGTGCAACTATAGGGGTGTTGACGCACTGGCATGAGTTCCACGTGGTGTGACGGCGATGTCCCCTTACCTTTGCCATATGTCGACGTCTCAATCCTACTCATTTATGGCAGGTGATGTCTGCGATCCCTTGCATACCACGTACGCTTCTATGCTTGCTTCTATGCAGGTCTCCACATTTTCTCAGGTCGACGGTGTCAATGTTTCTCCCATACAATGAGTCATTTTTTGGTCGTTTATGGCGGGTGATCGATTTGAAAACTGACACGGTTCACCAGTTGTCTGTGATTCTCTGCGTCAACGTACGTTTGTCAGCGCTATACTGTATTCTTCTATGCCGGTCTGCACCCTTTGCCCCCGTTTGTGTTGTACGATGGCTTCCTCCGGCTTTCGCTACAATAGTGAGACACCGTTGGCGACACAATGAAATCATCGTTTCGCTCTCTCACTGCGTCAATGTATGTTTCTCAGCGCCATGTTTTCCATATTCTTCTATGCCGGTGGGTTTTCGCTCTTGTTCTTTCGTTTCTCTTTCGGTTTGATGTTTGCATTCCTCGCTTTTTTAATTTGACACCCAATATATTGTTCTTATGACTTCATGTCGTCATCGCTGCAAAATACGGGTGACCCCATCTCGTGACCACTTTCCAGCGTCCCCCTCTTCGCGTTCGACCTCTGAGGTTTCACGTTCGCCAGAGACGTCAACGCTTGACTCCCTGCCTCTCACTCCGCTGCCTGATCAGTCATCATCGTTGTCGAGTTCTCTCGGCCAGTCTTCGAAGCCTCATGAATCCGAGTCTTTCTCTTTCTCTGCTGCCGATATCGCCCCGCTGAGTCCCCATTCCCCGGAGTTTTTCCAGTCCGAGTCGTTGCAAGGCGAATCCATTCCTTTCCTCCTCACGTCACTCGAAGCACCACCAAACGTACCCATTTCACTAGTGATGTCAGGTCCAGTTGCCTAAACCGGAAAAAATCCGCAACCCGACCGGACCGCAACCGGAAACAACCGGACTTTCGGTTGCGGTTGGGGCCCGGCACAGAAATGTGCGGTTGCGGTCGCTGCGATTACGTCGCGTTCTCCAACCGGTTGCGACCGACTACAACCGGTTGCAACCGTTTTTGCGTGGACTTATTTCCGTGGTATTTTCCTTGGTATTCAAAGTGGTACAGTACTATAGAAAAGAACAATACTATTGTAGAATACAACAAGTACTAGTACTATAACACAACTATACTATAGAGCCTGTCGTCCCTGCCCCCCGCCGACATTGCGTCACCACCGTTGTCTGCCGCGTCGTCTTGAGTCGTTGTCGTCGCTGTTGAACGGCTGTTGCGGGTTGTGGGCTTGCGGCCGTTCGATGTTGCCTTGCGGGTGCCGATGTCGTCGTCGTTGTCGGTGTCGAGTGGGACGCTCCATCGTTGTCGCTCCGGCCGCTGGTGTCATAGCGGATGCCGTCGGAGTCGCGTTTGGGGCAGACACATTGGACTTGCGTTGTCGGCGGACTTGCGTTGGCGGGACGGCGCCTGTGGTTGGTAGGTCGACTCGGGGCCGTGCTTCGTTTTGACACTGTCGCGGTTAGCGTGGCGTTGGCGGGGTTGCTGTTTGCACTGTCGTAGTTGGGTGTACGCCGAGATGAGGCTGAGTCACGCACGTCACGGGTCCCTACAGTAAAGTGTGCATTTCCCAATTTGTGCTCGGCCCGAGTGATCACCGCAATTTGCCAGTGGCAAATTGTTCGCGGTCTGAATTCCTTGCTTACTGAATCACAGCAACAACAACGCAGCAACGCACCTCAAGCTGTACGCACCACCAACCGCCCCCAATCCGGTTGCGTCGCCCGGGCCTCAAACGACGACGACGACGACGACGCAAGGCAGCAACATCGTTTCAACCACGACGGTCCATGTCCGACTCGACAACGGCGACAATGAGGTGAAGACCAAGGGACCTCGAACGACAACAACAACGACAGCGACAGCGACAACGACGACAGCGACGACGACAACGACAACGCAAGTCACACAGACGACGCAACATACGGCCATGTAGGGAGTCTGGGGACACGACGACAGCGGGGCGGCGGGCTATGCGTACTGTACGAACGACTCGGATAGATTACAATGTAGTTATCTAGTAGTACCATAGTAATAACCCACGGTATAGGGCGTTGTCCCTGTACCGTGGTGTTGAGGCGTACACCGCGTCTGACCCACCCGCGCGTCCGAGTCCCGCGTCGCTCCCTATCGGCGGCGGTCCACGCCGGTTGGAACCGGTTCCAACCGACGACAACCGGTCGCACAACCGACAAAACCGGTCGGTCGCGGTCACGGTTGCCGGTTGTGCAATGGCCGGAAAAAGACCAACCGGTTACGGTTCCGGTTGTGGCCAAAACGGGCTTACAACCGGACCCGACCGGACCTGACATCACTAGTTGTAGGCTCGAAGTGGGTTTATCGCATCAAACGCAAGGCGGACGGCAGCGTCGAGAAGTACAAGGCGCGACTGGTAGCTCGCGGATTCACTCAGGTCTACGGCGTCGACTACCTCGACACCTTCTCACCCATCGCGAAACTCGCAAGCTTTCGCACCATCTTGGCAGTTGCCGCGCGCAACGACTGGGAGATCGAGTCTTTCGACTTCAACGGCGCATATCTCAACGGCCAACTCGGCGAAGACGAAGAGATTTACATGCAGCCCCCGCCGGGATACGACTCACAGCAGGAGAACTTGGTAAAGAGGCTTCGGAAGTCACTCTATGGGCTAAAACAGGCCGGAAGGCGATGGTACGATACACTTTCACGCGCCCTTGCTGACCTCGGTTTCCGCACATCACAGGTGGACCCTGGCATATTCTGCGCTCGCGTCAAAGGCCATCGCCTTATCCTTGCCATTCACGTCGACGATTGTATCATCACCGGGGACTCAGCAGAGTTAATCGCTGAGTACAAAACCAAACTGAACGATTGCTACGCGCTCACTGATCTAGGACCAGTTCACTGGTTACTAGGTATCAAAGTTACGCACGATCGTTCAATGCGAACCATTTCCCTTTCCCAGAAGTCCTACATCGACTCTATCCTTGCCCGGTTCGCCCTCGTCGACGCAAAGTCATACGCCACGCCCATGGTACCGGGAGTACTGTACTCCCGGAACGACTCTCCTACAAGCCCCGCCGAAACAGCGTTGATGAAAAAGACGCCGTACAGAGAGGCCATAGGAAGCCTAATGTATGCCTCAGTCGCGACCCGTCCCGACATTAGCTTCGCCGTCTCAACTCTTTCCCGATTCCTCGATAACCCGGGCGTCGCTCACTGGGAAGCAGTGAAGCGCATCTTCCGGTATTTGGCAGGAACTCGCGATCTTGAGCTGACATACGGCGGCGAACGCCATGATTTGTTAGGATATACGGACGCTGACGGTGCTACTCAGGAGCACCGGCATGCAGTCTCTGGCTACGTCTTCCAATTAAATGGCGGCGCTGTCTCCTGGAGTTCGCGAAAGCAGGAGCTGGTTACTCTCTCAACAGCCGAGGCCGAATACGTTGCCGCAACGCACGCAGCAAAGGAAGCCATCTGGCTTCGGAAGCTCATATTCGAGCTCTTCCCCGAGCTCGAATCGCCCACGACACTCTATTGCGACAATCAAGCAGCCCTTCGACTTGCTACGGACGACAATTATCACGCCCGTACCAAGCACATCGACATCCGATATCACTTCATTCGTCACATCGTAGCGAGCGGCGCGCTGCGACTCGTGTATTGTCCGACGGAAGACATGACCGCGGACATCTTGACGAAAGCCCTTCCCAAGTGGAAGGCAAATTTTCACATCTCCTCCCTCGGGCTACGTCGCGCTTGAGGGGGAGTGGCGGATTCGTTCCGCCGGAAGTCCGAGCGGCGGTAGCGTCCGCGCGTACCACGCTCGGTCTCGGGCCCGCTTCTGACTGGCCCTCAATTTTTGGACCCGCCCCATTGGGGCTTGTACGTTCCTGTTCGTTCTCGCGTGTTCTACCAGTTTCTGCTATGTTACTGTTTGCAGGTTCGGAAAGCTGCTAAAGGCAGCTATGACACTTGTGATGTCTATGTATGATAACGATGACCGCATTCTCTCGAACGTTCTCGCAGAGTTCTGATCCCGCGTTTGTAGCCTCGAATCAGAGGCAAGCGCGACACGTGCCCGTTTTACTGTACCGATCCCCGAACGTTCTTACTCATGTTCCGACTCGTTTTTCAAAATGTAGTTGATATTAGTGTACTTGTACTCATAAAAGCGGCTCAAAAGGAGCCCCAGAAATGTATCGAATCGTCTTGACTCGCCTATCCCCCGTCTGCCTCTAACGCGAATTGTGTTCGCTCGCGCTCGCATCCCATCTCGACTTAACCCTCTCGCGGTCACTTGCACGTGACCGCCCCCTATTACACCGGCGTTGCCCGTAACCTTTACCAGAAACAAGGTCAGAAGATCGAAGGATGACATCCGCTCCTGGCAGGTTTAGGCCTTCTGGAAGTGGCAAGGCTTCTGTTGCGGCGAGTTGAAGGGTAGAAATCTGAGAGTGTATTTCCTCTTCTGTGAATGAGAAATCTAATTCGGCCTGTGAAAACGATGAGATTAGTCACGCGTCACGCGTCACATGTCAGATTCAGGGTAGTTAGCCTACTTTTCTTGTACTTTCACGGACAAGCGCGGTCAAAGCAGTCCAAAGTTCACGAATTGTCTCATGGGGAATGGATGCACAATCGTCACAAAAATCGCCATAGAGAGAATCCGTGGATGAGAGATGAGAGGACAGGGCGAGATGAAATGTGGTGAGATCAACAGAAGAGGGATCTCCTGCGACGGAGTCAAAGTATTCTTCAAGCCACAGTGGAATTCCGGGATGTATGCCATAATCAGTAAGTTCATCACAGTCTATACCTTCATTATACAAGATTTCGTATATTTCCGAATCGATAAACTCGTCGTTGAGATCCACAGTGAGGTTTTCAAGAACTCGTTGACGATATTTCCAAAGTTTGTAAAGTGTGATACCGGGCATGGTGTCAAGCTTGTCCTCGAGATCCTGAATAGTCATTGGGGATTTGAGTGTTACTTCTGCCGCTTCCAGTGTCTCTTTAAGGAGCCCATAATTCGATGCAACACAATAAACATGCAATGCGTTTTCGGGACAAATAAAGGGTGGGTCACGTCTGGAAGCACAGTCTCGAATTCGAATTAGAGCCGTGGTCATCCTGTACTTCTCAGCCACAGAAAGGAGCTCTAATATTTGCTCAGTGGTTGGAGGAAGGATGGGGAGTACAGGGAACACGAAAGTTAAGAGGCTGGAAACGATTGCGTGATCCTCAGCGACCTGAACGACCGGAAGTAAAGTGTCCCCGGTTTCACCATCGACACTGGTGGCTTCACAAGATGCTTCAGAAGTAGCTGTTATTTATTTTAATCTCATTTTTGAATGCAGTTTGTGGGGTGAGGCTTACCTTCTGGCCCCACACCACGGCACGTAGCGGCCATTATTTGCTCTCTAAGAACAGGAGAGCTGTCGACCACATAGAGTTTTTGGACCCAAAAATCATGAGAGTCAGAAGAGCGGAGAATAATATCAGCACAAGGAGGGAGTGAGAATTTCCCCAGAAGATTTGTGCTGCCAGTGGGAGACGAGGGGGCAGTTGTAGACATGAGAAAGCCGCTTGCCGAGTTCGACGGCTCCGGGCCGGCACTAGATTTTGAGGCGGAGGCGCGACCGACTCAAAACCGGCAACACTCGGAAATAGAGAGTAATGCTTAGGCCCTGTTCGGCGCCTGGTTCCATTTTGGGTTTTGCCGTGTGCAACCTCTTTGCCCCAGGTAGGGCGAAGAGGTTGTGTTCAACTGCATTTTTTTAAAGCCAGGATCTCCGAACGCTCTCGGGCACAAATTAAATAAATTGTTTTGAATTGTCACGTAGTATTATAAATCGTCATACCATGTGACCAACGAAGTGTGGGAAGCGCTTCAAGACCAAACAAGCCTCCAGGGGGTTCACGCCAGACAAGGTCATTCTCACAATTAAGTGCATCACGAGAGACCCAGAAGTCGCTACTGTGTATCTGGCCATCAATAATCCAGAGTTCTAAGCTCAGTGTGGTAATTATTTCATAAAGAAATAGAGAAAGTCCATAGTCATACGCAGTACAGCGCAAGGTACAGCGTGCATTATGTAAGTGACAATTACCCAAATAACATGCCTCAGCCACATCTGTCGAAGAGAAAGCGAAGTGAAAAAGAGGTCCGACCTCTTTATTTATTTGGCGGGGCTGCTGCATTATTTTTTTACATGTTTCTTTTTCGGAAGTGTTCTCGAACAGCCACTTTTCCTAACACAGCAAAATAAATCTATTTATTTATTTTGGCTGATGCCATGCGCAACAAAGCGCGCGCCGAACAGGGCCTTATACTACTGCTGGGGGGGGTCTCGAATCACTACAGTAGTAGCCCAATGCTAAGACAGATGCGCGTCGTTCCTGCGCCTTGAAAAGCTCTCAAATTTGACCTATTTGCTTGCCTATTTGCTCTACGCACATCCCACAAATGTTCTCCCACTGGGCTACAGAGAATATATGCATCAACCACCCAACGTCTCACCTGTGCAGAGGAAGGGGCGAAACCTCCTTCTCCTACTTCACGTGCGACCAGGGATTACAATGTGCACCAGTAACGACACGTCAATGGCAAAAGTTCTAAATGTGGTGTGACTGGCTTGGTGACTGGGGTTGACCTGCCAGTGTCTGCTGCGCATTCGGTATACAAGACCCTCATATTTCTCGACACGGGTCCCTAGTGACAAAATATGACATTCGATACCTCTCCACCTTGCTCTCCACTGTGCTCACTTCTTCCATAACAGTTCTATCCGTGTTCACCTCAGGCTCCCGAGCCAGAGGGCGAAAGGCCCGAGGCGATGAGGACGACTAAGGTAACGACACGCTGAAACTGACTCTGAACCCATCCATAGAAAACCATCCAGACACCCACTATACATTGGTCCGAGTCTCCTATCATGATGTGATGACTTAAACGACCGAGTCCTCCACGAGTACCTTTCGTCCTTATGTTGACACGAATTCCTGGAAACGGGTTCAGTGAGTGAAGTCATCCCCGTGAGTCTGGGTTCTGCGTAGTACCTGGATCGATCATGCGAATGACTCAGATTCCGAAGACCCATCACGATGAAGCGCTCACCTCGTCAAGTGCCTGCGTGACTTTGCTCTCCAACTCCACGCAGAAATTTTCCCCTTCAAAAAGTGCTGCATCGAGCAGGAATCCCTTGAGGAATCCAGGTTGCGGATTGTCAATTTTGCGAGCTGACGTGGGCGTTCAAAGTGGAAAAATATTCCCCACGGATGCCTGAAGGCTGCAGAAGAGGGTCCGTAGAAGTCTCCTGTAACTTCTTTATGTGTTGTGAAAACATGTCTCGTAACCACCGTGGCGATGCGCCGGTCTGATTCAAGTTGACCAACTGTCCGTATTCGTCAAAACGGGCCCTATGCGCGCTTTTGGTACAACCAACCCAGATGTTTGGGATTGTAGCAGAGTCAAGGAATGATTGAAGAGTCGAGACGAGACGGTCTCGGCAACGCTTGCGGTAACGGGAAAGAATCCTGCGGGGACACGGAGCGATCAAACACTTCGTCGATGAGGTTGGTGAGGGTCTGAAATTAGACATTGCCGGAGAGGCGAAGAAGAGAGCGGGCCTCATTCACCTGCCGAATGATAAATGACACACATCTTAAGTATATCAGCAAACTGAGCAAATGTGTGATAGTTTTCCTAGACGATATTATTATACTCTCCCAGCACTGGGGAGGACATGGGGAAGGAAGCACTTCAAGCACATTGAGATTTGAGAATGTACTCACGAAGGATGTCGTCCATCGCCGCATCACCCAACAGGTGATGCGGTCTCCTCCTTCGCCTCTCCGGTCAGGCGCACCTGCCGGTGCCACTGGCAAAAAACCGCTGCGCCGGTCACAGTCAAAGTGTAATTGTCCTACCTCTGTACGACGAAAGTACGGGGACAATAAAGTGGCGGCAAAAGTTGAGGAATTCTAGATCTGTATTCTGTATTGAAATACTAGTACGAAACTGTGAACATTTATTCGGGAGACGACGCATTCCGTTACGCGCCCACTACTTCAAGACGACATTATCTACGGACATGCCTATTTTATACGATTCAGGGCCTATACGATCCAGTGTATAAAAACAAGGGGCGGCCCGGGCAGTGCAGTTCAGGTACGATTTCGGTAACCGCCGCGTCGAAGGGCGCTCATGACAACAACCATTGATGTGAACCTCAGACCTACTGACTCGGACCCAAACTTTCTACTTTGACTTTGTGAATGCCCATAACTGTCACCACCGAGGACTCTGAATCCGTTGCAGCAGAATGTGTCTCGGATCACCCTCACGCAGACATTATTCTTCGCTCCTCCGACTCCCGTGAATTCAGAGTACCAAGGATTTATATCCTTGATAGCTCCCCTGTCCTCGCCACGCAGATACAAGTTCCTAGTCCATCCACCTCCAATCCTTCCACGTCCAGTGCCGCCATTCGTACTGACACCGCAAGAGCATCACTCCCGGTATATCATCTCCCAGAACGTGGTGACGTCCTTTCGAGCCTTCTCAGCTATGTTATCATTTCCATGACCCCCAGTCTTCCGCCAACGATCGAAAAGATCTTTGGGCTCTTGTCAGTGGCTCAAAAGTACGAAATGGTCTTGGTATTGGCTCATATCCGAGACCATATTTCCCGACAGAACCCACCAGTCATCCGGAAATCGACCGCTTTTCATGCCTATTCTCTTGCCCAGAAGTACGGCCTTCGCCAAGAAGCGCTTCTGGCTGCGCAACTTACGCTGAACCTCCCACTGACTATCGAGGGTTTGGAGAGCACTACAAAGTTGGACATCATGCCCAGCCCATTCCTCTATGAACTTTGGCGCCATCACGCGAGGGTGCAACAGTTCCTTGAAGACGACCTCGTGGCGTTTATAACGACTGGAACGGCGGCGCGTATAAACGTTCGGTGTAGGGAACTCGACAATTGCGACGTCCCGGTCTGGCTCGGTGATTACATCGACTCCATAGCAAGATCCCCGGCTCTCTTCGACCTCTCCGAATTCCACATGACCTTGACGCGTCACATCATGCCTTCAGATCCCCGAGTATCCGACTATTGCCAATCTTGCGCGTCAATAGAAAGCAAAACAATAGATACCTTTTGGACTGCCTTGAAAGGCGTCGTCCAGAGTAGTATGGAAGACGTAAGCGTAGTCGTCCCGAACATGCTGCGTTACAGATCGTTAATCCTTTTACAGGCCGGAGCAGATTTCGTGTTGGGGGGAGAAAGGCAGAGACGAAGTTCTACCAAGTCGAAAGTTTCGCCTCCCGAATGCTTGCATACAAGCGGCGCAGACATCATACTCAGGTCATCCGATC
Organism: Lactarius hengduanensis; assembly: GCA_021525025.1. NCBI lineage: Eukaryota > Fungi > Basidiomycota > Agaricomycetes > Russulales > Russulaceae > Lactarius > Lactarius hengduanensis. The sequence goes on from JAKELI010001125.1 coordinate 11,150, forward strand.
TTGTCGACTTCCGCGTTCACAAATCAACATTGTCCATCTCTTCGCCGTTCTTCAGCGACATGTTCTCCCTTCCTCAGCCACCACTGGGACTCGACGAGGTAGTCGATAACCTTTCCGTGGTCCAGTTATCCGAATGCGCGGAAGTTCTACTCGGCCTCATCACTATCCTCTACCCAATTCCTACCGTGATACCTGACTCGTATGACAAGGCCTTGGACCTCCTCGCCGCTTCTCAGAAATACGACATGCCTACCGTCCAATCGACCATCCGCTCTGAGATGAAGAGCAGGAACCTCACTACGCCGACCGGTGCGTTGGCATTCCGTGCGTATGCCATCGCCAGCAACCATGGGCTCATCCCAGAAATGGAGGCTGCGGCTCGCCTCACTCTAGAATACCCCATGAGCTTCGAGTTCATCGGAGAACACTTGGCCGTGTTTGGCGGATTCGCACTGCGCGACCTTGTACGGTATCGCAAGCGCTGTCGAGATAGTCTTACCTCGTGTCTTGAATCACTACTCGATTCTCGCCTCCCCCCATCAGATATCTGGGTCGGTTGCCCCAATACAAATCAATCCCACCTCGCTGGGTGGCTGCTTTCACTACATCTCAAGTCGCTCAAAGTGGCATTTACGCGTCCTCTGCCCCGGTCTTCTAGTTTTGCCACGGAATACCTCGCTGCTCTTCAAGGCCACATCAATAGATACGACTGTTCGTTCTGCTCGAAGGTGCACATCATGCACGGGGAGACGTACCGCGAACAAGTCGAGACCAAACTAGCGAAAGCACTGGATGAGGTGAGTACTACCGTGGCTTCTCTTCGTGGGGTCTCAGCCATGATTGCTTGTAGGTACGCTTCAACCCCGAATCGACGCAGGACGCGATTGAGCCGCCAAGCTCCGACTGATCGGTGATCATCCGATGACGCTTTATGAGTAGGAGTAGGCACACTGGGTATGCTAGATGTTCCAGTACTGTATTGAATGTATAATAGATCTTGTCGCCCCAAACCGATTAATTGGTGCCATTTACACCCAGGTTCGGCGAATCCCGGTAGATCCGCTGGCAGGGGGGAAGGAGATGCGCGTCATCGCATTCGATCTCCAGCGCCCCG
>JAKELI010001126.1:0-12262 GCA_021525025.1 Lactarius hengduanensis
AGCGTTGATACGCCCAGCGCACGGCTGGCCCCGGTTAAAACTCGCATTTGCGCTTTTCGAGTTGAGTACTTTCCCACACTGCAGGAACTTCCCTCCCGCATCGGCATATTTGGCCTTGATTGCCCTATTCTGATTGTCTATTTGTCTGATTACTGAGCTACTTGCTCGTCTCCGGTCCCAAGTTTCATGCTCTCTTCATTACCCCATTGGCTGAATACCGGCACATTACTTTCCCACGCTTCGGCCCCTATTCGGGCTGTTGCCAGTCACCTCCACTTCCCTGCTGATTTGCCGACCTCGCTTGGTCTGCTTTTGGTACCTTACTTTATCTTTAGATCTACTATGCCTTACTTTCCCAGTATATAATCTCCATGTATTTACTTCTTTAGCCGCAGCAAATCCTTAGTTTCCTCTCCTCAGAGCTTCAGAGCTCTTTGGGGCTTAGTTTCCTTTGTTCTTCGTTTTCGAGCATCTCGCACCTTCGCGCGCCCCTAGCAATCTTAGTTCGACGCATCCCCAGCCGAAGCGGGACAACCTACGAAGTTACAGGCCCCGCAGGGGCCTGCGCGACGGGCAGCGCGGCTCCACTTTGCCCGGATAGTTTGATCTCTATTCATTGCGTTCCACAGTGCCTCGCACTTGCGCGCACCCTTAGCAAGTTCAGATTGACACATCCCTAACTGAAGCGAACCGATCTACGAAGTTACACGCTACGCGGAGGCCTGCACGACCGGCAGCGCGGCTTCACACCTCCCTGAACCCAAGGCAGCTCGGGTTGTTTTGGGCAGTGTCCCTACGCGCAGAGACAACCCAGCTCGTCAGCGTATAGAATGGACAAGACTAGCGGGGAGAAGATCAGATAGGAACTGCACGCTAGATGCCACTCACAATATAACAAGAACTTTGTCGGTACGGAATAAAATATAATTAACACAATGATGGTACAAGGACAGCAAAGGACGTAACGCATGGCACATTTTTCAACCTCCAATCTCATGTGACTGATACGCGCACTTGCTTAAGGAAGACTCGTTATTTTTAGAGGTTTGATACAAAGGACCTTTGGGAATACTGTAGTGTTTTATGAATGCGTACTCAACCGAAACGATGTTCAAATTTATTCTCTTCCTCATGGGAAGTGCAATAGCCCCGAGTGAACTCAAGAGCAAGTGAGCGCGAAATGAGACAAACAATGAGAAAGAGGACGCGGGGTTGACTTTCCGAAACGGAGCTGGAAGGGAGGAGAGCAGTATAACTTACAGAGGTGGTTATATAAGGTTGGTGAGTGCGCGGGGATGTAAGACGAGAATTGGCATGGGTGAAAGAAACGGGTTGGCGTTCACGCATAGCTGATGGTCGAAAAGGGTTACTGAGCGTGGGGCATACTGTGCATCCATCTTTACGCTAAAGTTAGCGATGTGCATTTGGAGGGCTCGAAGAATATAGAAGAAACCGTAAAGCCTTTACGATTTCGGAGATATATCCAACGAGTTGTGCGACCTGTGGAACAATGAAGTTAAGGCTTTAAGCGCAGGTGAGATGCGGTAGGGAACTTTTACCTTGATTTCCTTTTTCAACTTGCGCTCGAAGCATGCCCAGATTACTTTCCTTTGATTGCGCTTGAGGCGTCAGCAGGGAGTGGGGCAAACTTGTGCGACACACTGGACTATTGGTGGTAATCTGGATGCGCATTATACTTCGGGCACCGGCGCGGTGACGGCCAGCGAGGGCCCCCCGATTCCGATGAAAGCTAGCAGACGCGAGGCAGTACCCTGCACGGCCTTCGTATGTTCTTGCAGAGATGACGCATCCTAGGCTTCGGCTGACCGTCGGTGGCGGCGGCTGGTCCCGCGTTCGCTTCAGCATGCTCCAAGCGCATGGAGGAGAAATCTTTGGAGGCAATCATCACATGGAGCGGATTCACTGCGGCTGCAAGGGTACAAAATGACATGTAACGACCGAGTGTGAGTTGGCCCTGATTGATATGATAGGAAGGACTTACCGAGTCCAGTGCCAGCGACGAGAAGAGGGATAGTTATGAATCTTGTATCAATGTCTGCTCTCTCCGAGAGTGTGGTTTAGAGGCCACGGGATCGAGTGAACATTGTCGGCATCGAGAAGAGAATAAGTTTCTTGTTGATGAAATCTGTTGTGATCAAGGTAGGTGCCGGGCTGTAACGTGCGATGAATAAATTGTACATAGCGCAGCAACGTGAAAAGTGAGAGGATACTACTGTGAATTTCTGCAACCATTCCTTATGATCGTCCGCCTTTTTCTTGCTAAATGTAAGATCGATGAGCTCGCGGGGCTCCCCGTGGTGCGTCGAGCCGAATGGATCATGTGTTTTGTCATGTACGAGAAGTAGTCACGAGCGTCAGAGTCCTTGCTCGTTCCAAGACCCTAAGTAATAACATTATTTCTTTAGTTCAGAACAGGGGATGGCGCAACGGCATTGCAAGACCTTGTAGTACTTTGAGTCCCACTTGCGCGCAACTAGTGTCTGTTCCAGCCACTGTTCATACTCGGGAATGGTGAACAAGTCGATGCGTTGCTGCCCTTTGTGATGGTGCGAGTGGGTTCAGAGAATGCACCTTCAAAAGAAACGCCCATGCAACTTACTTGGACGATGGGTGTCACGAATTCCACCAGAAAGATTGAGATCTTCAACAGAGACGGGAAGAAGTGATCCAAAAAATTGATGAGAAGGCCTTTGATATGCGAACCGTCGTGGTCCTAGCACGCGCCCGTTGAATTGACATCGCAAACATGGAGCAATTGAACGCACCTGATCCGTCATTATCATGAGCTGACCATACCGCAAGTATGCTGAAGCACCGTTCAAGAGCTTGCCACGCAACGGGAAGACACCAAAGTCCTCGCATCCGACAACGCCGAGACCGGCCACCGTGGTCGGAATCGGAATGTTCTTGTGACCCAGGTCTCAGGGAGTCTAGGTGATTGTCGGGATCTCGATGGGCGAAAAATAATCATCCCGAAATCGTCCTCGCTTGGCTTTGGACCACGGGAGTGCCTTCTGAGAATGTGAGCCACAAGCTTCACCTCTTCTGAGTCGGGCCAAAGAAAGTCGAACTTACTAAGTTCGAGGGCTACAATGTGTTCTCACCTGAGGCAGGCACCAGTGTGAACTCGGGGGGGGGGTCGGGAGTGCAGGAAGAGAAAGAAGAGAAGGAAGAGAAAGGAACGGGTCTTCAGGACGATGCTGAAAAATGCGAAAGACCTTGGGGAGGGAGGTAACACGGGTAAACCTTCCTAGCGGCCTTCTTGTATGCTAAGACTGCGATAGGCGGGTCAAAAGGAGGCGGGCAACTGGGCAAGAGAGGGATATGAAAAGAAATGACATAGCGTTCTAGTGCCCCCATATGCGGGGACTTGGGTCGGACCTGGTAGACGAAGGCAGTGACAAGACCAACCTGAGCAACTCACCGAGCTTGGGAGGGACGGCAACGGTCGTGAAATGTGGTACACACGAGAGTAAAATAAAGCCAGCGACAGCAAAAGGACACCACTTGAGGTGTGAGATCGCCTAAGATGTTGGCACGCCGCCTTTGCAGCGTAAAGTGAATCAAGTCACGCTTGTCTCACAACAAGTACAGAACATCGGGTCATACATTTGATACATTCGTTCGTTCAGCCCGACGATACTGTACGTGACTTTCTGTGTAACAACATACTTGTAATAACAACCCCCTTCAATTGTCATCGTCGTCATCCTCTGAGTTAATATATTTCACAACTTTGTCCATATGGTCTTGAGCGGCGCGAGCATCCTTCTTCGTTAGTAACCCCCCAAGGAGGTCAGAATCTGGGTCGTTGCAGCTCATCTCCTTCTCTTGCATGCACCAGCCCTCCCCAAAATGAAGGCGCCGTTTCAAGCGACTAAACTTGCCCATTTGGAGCGCTTCCATCAACACGGGGTTGATGCGGTTGCGACACTTTGTATCGGTTTTGGCACTAGATGAAAAGACCCGTTCACAGGGTACTGAGGAAGCTTGGATCGGGAGGTAGTCCATCGCCATGAAGAAGAGTGTTGGAAAAGTGCTGCTGTTGAGCTGAGAGGTCCAGTCAGTCGCGCGTCACACGCTGTGTCACACCATGCATACCTCCCAGAATTTGATGACATTTACATCCCTTGGAGAGATGCTTTCAGCATACGTCACAAACTCTTGCATAGCAGTTGGTCAAGTCGTCTGGCCGATTTCCATGTTGGGAACGCCATACTGGGAGGCCAGGCTCATATATGCCTGGAATGACACGTTCCGTGTCCGAGTGAATGTTGTGCTCCTTACGGCTATTCACGCATCTATCATCATTTAGAATGTGCTGCTCGAGAATTTAAGTACTCACCATAGCTTGTATCTTCTCCTTGGCGTCCTCAATATAGTCGGCCCCCCATTGCTGAGTATCCAGGGACATCAGGATCAAAGGATTGAGGACTTTAATTACCTATTAGCAGCTAGATTTAGAATGACTTGAATTACTTACACATCGCAATAATATACGCGTCTGTGCGATCCATCTTGGCATAGTATTTACATGCCCAGTCAAGGCCCGGCTGAAGGATGGGTTGCAGGTGGGGGTGATTTCGGCAAGTCGCTCCCAAGACGCATAAAATATCTCGACGACGGAATCGCGCCAGAGAGAATCAGTGGGACTCGCCGGACATGACTTGTTGCACCTTATGAGGCATCTAGGATTGATAATTAGTTGAATTTCGAATATTCGAATAGACACTTACTTCCAAAATAATTTCCAAGTCTTGCATTTCCTGCCATTCTCGGGGCGAGATCTTGTACTTCCTGACGGTCATTTTTGGGGTCTTGGTTGGGGAGATCGAGGCAAGTAGTCAATGGCCTGGGCTGGTTTTAGTCACAGATGGAAATGAAACAGTTAGCAACATACCAGGCCGCATATCCGAAGCCGGTTGAGCATACGGTAGACCGAGTCCCACCGGGTGCGCACATCGCACAAAGTTTGCCGAGGCTGGACTTGCACTAGTTACCGTCTTGTCTGAACAACCCTTCTTCGTTCCCTCTGAGATAGTATTGTCAAACAGTTCTCGATGTTTCCCTGACGCTCGGATGACTTGAACGACTGTGCGGGCAAGAGCGATGGGGTCAACGTTGTAACTGGGAGCTCCGTCCGAGTCGTCTATCTCACTGGAGATGTTCCATCCCTACTATCCAGCAAATTAGACAGCTTGGCTACATTGTTGATGATACGTCGGGAACTTAGGTCGATGACATGGGCGTAGCACATTACACAACGGTCTAACCGCATCGAAGGAGATTTCACGCTCATCAGCGAGCAGGTGCTGGAGGTGACTAAGCATCGTGCCATTATTGGCCGCTCTGTCCAACGTGAAGTGACCGATCTTAGTCAAAGCATATCAGAACCATAAACATTGATTGAGATCATAGTTGCTTTTACCTTCTTCGTGACATTAGTCCTATCCAAAAGATATAGGAGTGTTTTCGCAAGCGATACACCGTATGATTGCCGCGAAGTTTCTGGAGACGCGATGAGGGCCGATTTGAGTCGTAGAGACCCTCCTCCTCCTTGGCTTCGTCCACCGTGACCTTGCCGAATCCGTTGGCGGTGAGTGTGAAAAATGACCGACGATTTTTATCGAACCATATGTCCATTTGTGAAAGATATTAATCTAACCCTTCGACATCTGGACATATTAGTAAGCAATCAAAATTTCAAGGAATTCCTCGGGGAAACATACACCCGGCAAGTTCTTGCGTCAATATTGGGAAGTCAATTGGCCCAGGATGCAAATAATTAGTTGTTCGTACTTTCGTGTCCGATGAGGGACCATAGATAATTGAGGACTGCGGACGCGGCCCCAAAAAGTGTAGAAGCTCCGGAACTTCAGGGACATCGACAACGCGGATGGAGACTGAAATATTCAGTGATATGCTTTGGGGGTGTGAATGGACTTACGTTGATCGTCGACAACTATGAAGTCTACGAGAAGTTGCCTGGAACTTAGCTTGAGTAAAAATTTCGATCGCGTTCCGACACTTCTGAGTCATCGTGTGCCAGCGATTGTGTTTGCGATTTGCCTTTTAATACAGAACGAGGTGTCCAACCATTCTCCCTAGCTAAAAGGGATATATTCGTCGAGATGGTGCTTGGTTATGTTTTGTCGGAGGGAATTAGTCGACGTATTTGGTGAATAACTCAATGCGTCTATCAGATGGCCAAGTGAGGGATCCTTCAAGCTGTAACGCGCCTTCCGGTTTTATTCCAAAATGTTAGGCAATTCAGCGGAGCATCCGAGGATATGGAGACACTCACTGCACACTTTGCATGTGGTTTTCTCCTTACTGGAACCTATCGAGAAATGGTTAACGTCGGCTGCACCCTCTTAGATATGGTCTAGCAGGGTTGATGTATTGATGATAGTTTCAGCAAGTTGGCCCCAGTCTTCCTACCTTGAGTGTCACCAGGATGCCATCGCAGATGTCTCTCCTCCCACGTCTGAGTGTTACTAGTCTGACTGTCTGAGCGTCACCGCCAGAAAACATTGTCCAAATTGAATGACTCCTCCTTGTCTACATTGGTTTGTGGGCGAGCACGAGAGTGCGTGTCACTTGCTGACGGAATGACTTGTGCAAGAGGGGAATTTCGTGCAGTTCGACGAGGTGCCATGAAACAAAGGTTGGGCCAAGGGTTTGGACATTTGGACAAATTTATAGTGCTGGCTCTGTGAGAATTGATTTCCAAGATGAGAAAGAAGCATCCAAGAAGCGTCTGATCTGGAGCATGGGACAAGGCATGAGAGATTCCTGTTGTGAGGCTGGGGACAGACACGTGACTCGCTTGATCCACTTTACGCTGCTCCTCAACAACGTGCACCAAGGCAAGCTCGTGCTTAGACCTCAAGTGGTATCTTTTCGTTGTTGACTCTCGTGTGTATCACACATCTGGATTCCTTCCCAAGCTTGGCGAGCTGCCTTGGTTTTGTCACCGCCTTCACCTGCCAGGTCCGACCTGAGCCCACTGTGTATGGGGTGCACTAGAACGCTAGGTTGCTTCTCTCCATCTCCCTCTCTTGCCCCGATTGTTTGCTTCCTGTGTCACAATCCTAGCATACAAGAAGTTCGTCAGGAAGGTTCACCCGGTCGCCGCTTCCCTCTTTGAGGACTTTCGCAACGTTCAGCGTCGTCCCGACCCCTTCCTTTCTCTTCCTTCTCTTCCTTCTCTTCCTGCACTCCCGGCCCACCCTCCCAAGTTCACACCTGGCACCCGCATCATGTGAGAACGCTTTAGAGCCCTCGAACTCAACTTTCTTTGTCCTGAAGAGGTGAAGCTTGTGGCTCATGTTCTCAAGGTAAGCAAGAAGGCGCTCCCGTAGTTCGAGGAAGGCCCCCATGAGCCGTATTGGGACCCATGAAATGTGAGTTTGGAGACCGAAACTGGAGTAAAGGGAGGAACGAAGGTAGTGATCGAGATGAGACGAACCTCCCACTCAGGTACCAAGAAGAAATAAATACAAGTGTTCTTTCTTTCTCTCCGTGCTTATTCCACAATGAATATGTGAACAGTCTGCTGCACTCAAGAAGATTGAAGGTATGTACTTCCACATCTGCAAAGACCTGCTGTTGTTGGCAGCAAAGTGAAGCCGAGTGAGGACAATTTCGAGACTATCATTTTCTGCCCGTCAAGATCCTGACAATCGCCTACATCCCCTGGGTCTACAAGAACATTCCAATTCTGACCGGCCTACTCGACAAGGTCATTCAAAGATAAGATTGCCGCTGGTGTGTATGCCTTCAGACATCTTGTACCGCTTTCACTGGTTCTGCGTCCCAAAGAAGAACGGTTCCCTTTGGCTTGTATGATCTCCAACCCCTCAACGCCATTGCTATCCATAGTGCTGCAGTCCTACCCTTCGTTGGCCAGTTCGTCAAGGGTTTGGCCGCATACTCTTGTTAAGTACATGCTTGATCTATTCGTCGGCTACGACCACCGGATTCTTGACGTCGCCTCTCAAGATCTCACAAACTTTCAGTCCCCCCTCGGTGCCTTTGCAACACAATGACGAGGCCGAGAAACAGAGAGCAAGGCGACAGGTGAGACAGTTTTTATCTTCTCCCTCACCCCGCTGCCTCACCAGTGTCGTCAGTCTCGCCCCAAACCCTAACCCAATGATGAGGAGAAACAGAGAAAAAAGACAGGTGAGACGGTTTTCTCTACCCCCTCTCGCGTCAACGGTACCGCATCAGATGCTTCTGATGACGAGATCGAGAAACAGAGAGAGGCGGGGGTGAGATAGCCTTCTAGGCTTTGTTTTGATGGTAGAGGAATGCTTTTGATTCACGTTCATTTTCTCGTGTCGTGGCTGATATTTTTTTCCCGGGCTAACATAAACGAGTACAAACTCTTTTCACTTGACTGCTACCTCGCCTCGCCGACCTTGCTCCCCTTCCACCTCGATGTCTCTCACCATTGTCCTTAATACCCTCTATAGCTCAAAGGGTCGCGAACGAGAACGGGAAACAGCCACAAGACACATTTTGGCCCATTTTGTGAGGATGGGATTTGAGAAAGATGGGGTGGAGGTAGCCACTGTGAGGTACGTTCTTACATGCTACTTAACGCTCCCTGGCACTCACAATCACTTGCAGGAATACAGGCTGGCACAGCCAGGACGGGGCGGTACACGGGGGTCATCTTACTGTGGACTTCAGCAAGCAGAACAGCAAGTTTACGACCGAACATGTCTACCGCACGGACACGGTGTACGAGGGTAGGTGCATCGAATTATATGGATTCTTTATTCTGACGTTTTTTTCTATTACGAAGGACTGGCTGAGAGAAGGCGAGTTTGGAAAACACCCAAGAGAGTTCGGCGAGCACATAAAATGCATTAGAGAATCAGAGTACTAATTTTCTTAACATACGGCTTCTACACTTTCATTTTTAAAACGATTTCTACCTTTTTTCGGCATTGACCCTCTTGAAGTCACACCACCATGACCGCCGCAGTTGCACACAGACCATCCCCACGGCCCATGCGAGATGTAATCGACGACGAGCGGGCTTCTGCCAGTGACGGGCAGTCACATCACCAGACCGTCTGTCATCAGTGCAAGTGTTGCGTTAGGCCCGTCCTAACGATGCTCGACTTGAGCAATGACAGAGTGGCTTGATATGCGAGGGACGACTTAGCGAGTATAGATACACAACCTGAGCAGGAACGTGATCGTTGTAAGCACTGGGGCAAAGTCCACCAGGCGTATGCGTCGTCGGGCAATCTGCTCTACAAGAGCCAGACGCAGTAGCAGGCAGAGAGAGAGAAGAAGACAGACAAGGAGAGAAGAGACGAGAATTGGAGTAAGGATTCAAGAAGACCAAGCTAAGGAGCTCGGTCTTCGCACTACCAGTCTTATATACAATTGACGAGGAGCTTTGAAGCTCCTCCGGAATGTAAGGTACCCAGTAGCGATAGTAGCTCGAACCCTACTATGACTGTCCTAGGTATGAGTCAAGTCCGTACTAGATACATGTGATAAACAGGACGAGGTTGATTGAGACAACTGTCCCTGACTAATATTAGGGTAGTCAGAACCCCACGAGTCCGCAGTCCGTACAGGTGAGTCCGATCGCAACAGCAAGACCTGAACCCAACCCCTAGCTTAGGACCCTTTACATTTCGTGCCTTTCCCATTTCAGTCCGTTCGCGTCCTTAGTGCGCTTTGACATTTCACACTTCTGACTTGCCTCCTCGCGTTCCCCAGTGTGCCGCACCCACGCGCGGCCTTAGTGACTCAGGCGTGACGTGTCTCCGACAACGGCAGCCACTTCTGCAAAATTTCATGTCGCACGGAAGCATGCGCGACCGTTTACGATCGACTGTGACCACCCAGACCAGCAGGGGTCCAAGCAGCCCGCTGTTCCTATTCCCGACCTCCCCGCACCCGCGTGCATCCTTAGCGACTCACGCACAACACGTCGCCGACCAAGGTAGCCACCTCTGCGAAGTTTTGCGTCGCGCGGAAGCGTGCACGACCATGTGCGATCACCTGCAACCACCCGACCCCCAAGCCAAGCGAGCTACCAACCGCCGCCACTGTACTAACGCAAGTCACAAACGCGACAGCGACGGCACCGGCACCACAATGACGGCTATGACACCAGCGGCAGGAGCGATGGCGAAGAGGACGATTCAACCACGACGATCGGTGTCCATGGCCAACTCCGAGCGACTCAACCATGACAAGGTAACAATGACGCCAATGACAACAACAACAACAACAACAACAACACGTGGCAGACAACGGTGGTGACGCGACGACAGCGGGGGGCAAGGCAGGGGGCAATGACGATGCGGCGGACTTTTGTAGATCACAGATATGGGATGATGTATTTGAGTAGATACTATCTAGAGCTAATCCACGCTGAATAAAGAAACCCACTTTATTTTTTGCTAAAAGAATGCGACTCCAGTCAACTTTGAGTCGAAGTCATGACTTTTGGAGCTGTGACTCAGAGGGGTTGCCACATTACCATGACTCAGCTTGGCCCGGCTCGAGCTGAGATTGACTCCGACTCGAGCTGATTCGGAGTCAGAGTTGTGGCAACACTACTCCGGGCCTCCCCCCTCCGTTGTTGTTACAGCCGTGACCCGACCTATAGGCCGCCCCGTCCTGCTGCCATCGCAGAGGTGCTATGATGGTGAGCCCTGAGAGGACCGCTGAGAGGTGTCAGCCCTGCAGCAAGACGAAGCAAGGCAGGGCGGGAGTGGTCCACTACTTCCTCTTTCTCCCCTTTCTTGCGGATATTGCATGTCGCCTTCAAACTCACACTGATTCGAGTCTGTACATGTACAAGTGACTGACACTGACTGTTAGTTGTAGAATTAATATGCAAAATGTCTGTGTTATTGGCAAGCGCGAATCTGCACGATGCCTTTGTGTGCTGTGTCTTTGAGTTGGGCTTGATCGCTTGATCTCTCGAGCCATTGATGAGATGTTCCAAGGGCCTTTGTCTGTGTCGGTTCGTGAGTTGAGGTGTTCCGATGTTGAGCGAGATGTCGAGTATTGTATGTCGAGATTTCGACGTCTTGAGTTGAGATGTCTTGAGTCACTGACTCACGATGTCACGATGTCGGCTGTCGGCCTGGATATCTCTTCAATGAAATCCGTAGATTAATTGGGATTAAATTGTAAATATGAGTCACTATGTCATCACAATGAACAACACAGATTTATTAACAATATATGTGAGGAGCACATTGAAAGTTAATTGTGAGTTATATTGCGGATATTTTTACAATATATCTGGTGGCATAAGCCTTTGCACATTGGAGAGTATATTGTAAATAAGTTTACAATATATCACACAACAACTTTTTAGACATTTCCGGGATATGCTTCTTATAAAATTAGCATATAAACTCACATAACATTGTACTATGCCCACAGTGTTAGCGGATGTCGTCTGAATGTTATTGATGTCCATCGGAATGACTTGGTCATTTCGCGGTGGTAGTCGTGGGACTTTTGGGTAGAACCGATTGTGTGCTTGGCTTTCCCATACTGATGTTGGCGATAGCATTGGAGATTGCTTTGAAGTGTTGTGACTCTTCTTGTGCATATTTGTGCCATTCTAACATTTTCTTTGGCATCGGTTGTCTGCGTAGACAACTCACTATGAGCCCTTTCTTTAGTCCCTTTTTGAAGAACTCGATAGTGCCATTGGCATCGGGGTCCCAACTTGCTGCCATAGTAAGGCGATTAAATTCGGCGATGTATCCATCGATATCGTCTCCCGTCATGGTGAGCGACATTAATTTCTGATGAGTGTTTTGTTCGCTCAATGTATCAGTCCAGGTATCAGTGAAGGCTTTTTCAAAGTTCATCCACAAGACCTCATCTGTCTCTGCGATGATGGGTATCGCAATGGTTATACTATTGTCCAGATTTTTGCTAACCATTGCAGCCCAATCGTCGACTATTGGTCTGCGGATATAGGTAAGTGCGAGACTGACGCGACTGTAGGGCGATGTCATCATATCATGATGTCTGTTGATCCGCTTGTACTGGTAGAATTTGCATAAGAATTGTATGCTTTTTGCTTGATCGCCGGTAAATTCTTTGGAGCTTGCCCTTTTAACGAGCCATTATTCGTGGAGGGAGTCGTCATTGTAGGGATTGGTGCTGATATCGTCGGTGGAGGTAGTGTTAAGAGGATGTGAGGGAAGGTTGGTGAGCACATCTCTTTCCTTTC
>JAKELI010001127.1:0-12242 GCA_021525025.1 Lactarius hengduanensis
CAAGGTATCACAGCCCACGCGGAGTGTAAGCTCACAACAAGGAGGATACTCATCGCAGAGAAAATAATTTTGATGGGGGGAAATATCTGAAATTTAACGTTAGGACATAGGCTGTAATCAGGCAACGCGTTGGGACTCACCGTGCCAATGCCCTCTCCAAGGGTGGCAGAGAGAACGTTGAGGACATTCACAGTGGGTGTGAGCCACTTTGTGAGTCGCTCGTCGCTGCTCTGAGACTTATTGAGTTCGTTGGCCTTCCCTTGAAGTACGGTGAGGATCGCTTCGATAGAATCACAACCTCGTATCTCCTCTGCGAGCGGGTGAGTGGAAATTTCCTTTCTGGTCTTCTTCTTGTACTCTTTGAGGGCCTTCTCGAAGATCGGGTGATAGTTTGGAGTGGAGGAGGACGGCTGGAGACTGGTTGACATCGTGTTTATTGCGGCTCTGAGTTAGATAAGAGTGCAGGTCGAAGATGCGAGACGAGGACCACGTTTCTCAGATGGGAACGTGTAATATGCCCCGCGGATGCGCACAGCACACAGCCTTCAAGTTGCTCACACTGGCAGCACACGTGACTTATCCAATAACCTTTGATTGAGACTGACGCTCAACTAGCGCTCATCGGTACATATCCGGACCGGTTCAATCGTGACCGGGTCGGAAGTACGCATAGTAAGACCATCAGCGTGCGCTCTTTCTCTTCCCCGTTCATCCCCGTTCGTCCCCTCTCACAAATGGGAATATCATCCAAATCTGATCTCACGTATTCCCTCTGCAGTTCCTTCCAACCCCGTGAAAGGGTTCGTCCAGCCCTCGTAGGAAATTAGGCCCCCCGACCTCCAACTGCTGACACCAATGCCCGACACCGGTACCCCAGTCGGAATATAGTCATCGGAGGCCATTGCTAGTGTGTCAGATTACTCTTTAGCCTACTGGAGGAGTGGATCCGGCGATACGTCCACGAGGAGTTACGACCCGCCGCCACCAGAGCGATGGCGGAGGGCCGCCACGAGTGAGGATGACAGCGGAGATGGCGCTTCTAGGTGTGTACCGTGGCTTCTGACATTTTGTTCACGATTACCTTCCTCAAGTGCGTCACAGTGTCCGTTGTCAACCCTCATTCTGTTCGTTTGTTTCGAACAATGACCGGGGCGTGGTCGCCGCATGATCGTCTACCCTCCTTCTCACGCCTTTCCTTCCGACTGGCTTGCGCGCTAGTAGCGTGCCGCCAGCACCACCTCTGCTTTTCACTCTAGATCTGCGTTACTCATAGAGTATTTCTTGGGTGTACTAATAAGACAGGGTAGGGATCGAAAGTCACACGGTGTATGTAGCACATGCAGCAGTCTTGACATCTCGTGACACCCCACCAGCCGTAGCGGCTGCAGCTGTAACAGACACGAGATCCATCGTGTTCTCCACAATGGCTGTGTGGTAAGTCGCGAGATCCCTTTGGTAATTGCTGACCAGCCGGTCTTGCGGCAGGACGGAATGGGGTCACGGACAAGAAAGTCGGATTGGCAGAGGATGACATTGTCACATTGAACTACTCCGTGGCTCAGCTCAGCTCTTGCATATTAGCTTGAATGGTTCACACGTTGGATCGGTATCGGCCTGGGACAAGTATGTCGAGTGGTGTTCCAGTGAAGTTATCATCATCTTATCACAGATTGTCAGGAGTTCTTCGCCAGACATTGGGTAATATTACTGATGTTCTGACAATCACGTCTAGCCACGAAGCATGCGGTTCGACGGTAGTTCCTCGTCGCGCGCCTGTAACGCCGGAACTAAAGCTGGAGTGACATGTTGGTCGACAACTCAATGCGAACAGAAATTGTCGCGGGAGGGTTATTCGAAAGCAGATTTATGTTCGGTTGTGAGTGTGTGTGAAGATTTGGTGATGAGAAATGGCGAACTCTTGGGGGAAGAGCGACAATCGCGGAAATCTCCGGTATTTGCCAGCTCAACCAATTTGGTCCAACATCTCTGTCTTCTCGCTCAACAAGTGTCACACCGAGTCGAATCAAGCAATCTGAGACTCTACTAAGGTCGCCGAATAGCCTGCCTGTTCTCCTTTTGCATCTCCCTTCTCCACGCCGTCACTGGCACGCCAGAAGCAGGGCTCCCATTGCGTCAGTTTTTACTTGGTCCCTTGAAGGGTGTCGTCTCTCCCATTCCGCTTCTCTCTCTCACAACCGGTCCTCTCTATTCCCCATTCATCCACGCAGCGAGCAGCAGTCATCTTCTCTACCGCCCTTACCGCTGGTAGGGTCCGTCTCACCGTGTCGGGTTCCCAACACCCCACCGTTAGCGCTTTGGCCCAGAAATTCGAGAGCACCGACTTCGTCAACACGACTTCGTCAACACGACTGGGGTCTGCACGACCGATATCGTCATTGTCTTTGCTGCGCGTGAGCTACACGGCCTACAATTTATCGCCCTGACCCTCTATGAGAGGGAATTAGAACGGGAGAGTAAAGTATATGCTGACTCCGGTGACGAAATGTCTGTTGCGCTCGTTCTGGTGAGGAAGAGGGCAGCGAGAATGCAGCCGGCGGTTATGGTGGACAGGAGGACTATGTCCCTTGTGCGACAACCATTCACTTCATACCCTTCTTTTCCAAAAACTATGCTCCCTCATCAACCCCTCTTTTCGTTTCTCTAAACAGACGGCGCAAGACGCAGGTCTCCCATTGGCCGATGAGTAACTCCTCGCTGGAGTTCGGCAGATATATTGAAATGCTCGATGTGTGTCTTCTCTCTACTGTCACTCACCCCTTCTCGTTTCCTTCCAGTCACGAATAGCTAATGCATACAAACGGCACTTCACTTCTTGCTCGCACAATTCCGTGCTGGGATTCTCTATTGCAGCGTTTGCTGCCCTTGAGCGTTATTCGTCCCATCCGTCCTCGTGAGGTGCTTGGCTTGCTGACCATTGACCCGTGTCAGTGGTGGTGTTACGTATGATGTGCCTGATGACCCTGTCCAGTTGCATGACATGTGGTGCGCTCTTTCTCCCCGTCTCCGGTCCCTTCCTCTCACAAATTGGAGCGGCATTCAACTACGATCCTCTCTTTCGCACATCTAAATTCTGCGCGTCCCCTCTCTCCGGCCCCGTGAAAGGGTTTGTCCAGCCATCGTAGGACGTTGGGTCCCCCAAACCTCCAACTGCCGATACCAATACTGAGCGTTGATACCTCAGTCAGAATATGGTCACCGGAGGCCATATTGGCGCATGTAAGAACAGTCTTGCGACCTACTGGAGGAGTGCATCTAGGTTCCCCACGGCTCGCTCCCAGTCGTGCCGTGACGCGTGAAGCAATATCTCAGACCGTGCTCCCGCACTCATGTAGGAGTTTCATCCACGCAAAAGTAGAAGGGCTCGAAGGTTACATGGAACTCTTGACAACCTCTAGGAGCCGCGGTGACTGCAGCTGTAGGACACTCGAGACTCGACTCGTTTTCCGCGATAGCTGTATGGCACGGCGTGAGTTCTATTTGGTACTTGCTGGTGCTGTCGGTCTTGCGGAAGGAGGGAAGTAGGGCGTCGCGGACACGAAAGGAGCCAAGTTAGGTACGTTCCAATTAGGTTATCGTTATCTTATCGCAGATTAGCACCCCCGTTGAGTTCTTCAACAGTCCCCGAAACGTTTCGCGTACAGTACTTTTAATGCCGTTATGGTCACGTCTAGCGGCAGTACATGTAGTACTTACTCGGCACGCACGTCGTGAATCAGAGAATTAGATTGTTGGTTGATGACTTAAAAAATTTCATGCTACAGTAACGGAATTGTGGTGGGGGCGTTATGGCATCTGCTTACGATGGCGAGGATCGTGGCGATGCTATTTGTCAGCCAAACCAACACCTCCGACTCGCTCATCACCGGATCACCGTCTTCTCGCTCAACAAGTGTTATACAAGTGTTATACCGAGTCGAATCAAGCAGTCTGGACTCAACTGAGGCCGTGCCCCTCTCACTCACCCGCGCATAGGAATAGGCCGCCTCTTCTTTCCGCTCTTCTCCAACCCGACATAAGCACGCCAGAAGCAGGGCTCACATCGGGCGATAGACTGCGAGTTTTTTTTTTTGCTTGGGGTCCCTTGATTGGTGCGTTATCCCTCCCGTTCCGGTTCTCACACACACAAATGGAATAGCTTTTTAATGGTCCTCTCTACACTCCGCATATCTGCACAGCGAGCGGACATCTCCTCCGTCCTTACTGCCCATCTGGTAGGGTTTGTCTCACCTCTGCAGGGCGTTGGGTCACCAACGCCCCGCCATTGGCACCGAAGACTGGAAATTCAAGGATACAGACCTTGGTCCGCATCTCCGACTCGGTCAACGGACGGATATCGTCATTGCCCTCGATGCATCAGCTACACGGCCCAAGATTTACACGCCCTTGCCGTCTGTGACCGGAACAGGTGAGTATAGTATTCCAAAATATGTGCTAACTTTGGCGACGATATGTCTGTTCCGCTCATCGCCGGATGTGAGATCTACGTCTGGCGTGCTCGTTTGGGCGATGGAGAGGGCAGCGTGTAGCCAGCGGGGAATGTCCCATGCGGTGAGCAGACGAGCAGCGTGGACGTGCTTTACTGCACTTCCTAGGCCGTACTTCTTTGTTCACGCACGTTCTCACAGCGCACATTTCTCCTGGGGTCATCACTGCCCCTCAGTTTGTTCCACGTCGGCGGCTCCCGCTGGTGACGACGTGACGCTTGTGATACATCACCTTCGTGAAAGCGCGGGCGCGCGCCGCTCTGGGTCTTCACTGACACAGATCAAGTTCGTACATCCGTCCCTGACTAAATACGTTTGCTTTCGTCAAATTTCGAGTGTAGGCACTGCGCGACGCAGTCTTCTTGTACTAAAACCATCCAATCCCTCTTTCACCCTCCTCTCGTCTCTCCCAACAGACAGCGCCAGACGCAGGTCTCCCATCGGCCGACGAACAATTCCTCCCTAGCGCTCGGCAAATATATTGAAATACTTGGCGGGCGTACTCTGTCTACCGTCACTTACTACTTCTCGTTCCCTTCCAGACTAATCCAACGCATACAAATAGCACTTCGCTTCTCGCTCGCGTAATTCCGCGTGCCGCGCACCCCCCTAGTGCAGTGTTTTCTGCATTCTGGTGCCATTCGTGCCATCCGTTCTCGTGGGGCGTTTGACTTCTTGACCATTTACCACGCTCACTTACGTCTTCTCCCCTGAGGCCACCGGGCGTCGGTGGTGGTGTTACGTGCGGTGTGCTCAACGGCCCCATCAAGCTGCGTGACACGCGATGTGCTGATGCTTGCCCGTGTTGGGCTACTGATGGAGCACGGGACGGTTGCCATGAGCGAGGGTAAGGGCAGGGACAACGTTTTCGTGAATGGCCAGGTCGGGCAGGGGTGACATGCAGGATTTTCGTTCCGCTCGATATCAGCTACTATCTACTAGTATCTAATAAAACAACGTTTCACAACTAATGTATCCTAGAGCAGACCCATCACAACTATGTATCATGCTTGGTTGGCAGAGTATTCCGACAACAATCGTCTCATGGCCTTTCTCTTTCTCCCAGAAGCGAGCTGCAAAGGCGACTTTCCCTCAAAGTTCTTCACATTGACGTCGGCACCGTGATTGAGAAGGATTCGCGCCATATCGAGCAACCGAAGGCGTGACGCCAGGTGTAGCGGGGTTTCGTGATCCTCGTTTGGTGCATTCACGTCCGCACCGCGCTCCAGCAATCGTCGTGCGAGACGAACAGCTTTCTTTGGATAGCCTTTTCGATCCCATGACCCCGTCCCGTACTCCGTCATGAAACTGTGGTAGTCGTGATTGCCGAGTACCACTCGGTGTAATGGCGTCTGACCTCGGATGTCCTTCGCATTAACCAGTGCCCCATGGTCAAGCATCACCTCTGCGAAATTGCCATCGTCCCCATAGTAGGATGCCAAATGTAACGGGGTTGCCTGTTCTTCGTCTCGTGCATTTACGTCCACGCCGCGCTCCAACAATAGCCGCACGAGACGGGAAGCGTATGCCTCGAAATGGTCTACTAAGCTCTGTGATACTCTGTGCAATGGTGTCTGGCCCAGGATGTCCTCCGCACTAGCACTTGCCCCGTGGTCAAGAAGCACCTCTGCGACATAGAGAAGCCGATGCTGAGATGCAAAATGTAATGGGGTTGCCTGTGTTTTGTCTCGTGCATTTACCTCCACCCCGCGCTCTAACAACAGCCGCGCGAGACGGTGAGAGCCGAAGCTTTGTGATCCCCGGTGTAATGGGGTCTGACCGTCTGCATTCTGTGCGCCGACTTCGGCACCATGATCAAGTAGCACCTGAACTGCCCCCATCGAGTAGGGAGACACCGAATGTAATGGGGTTGCCTGGTACTTGTCTCGTGCATTCATGTCCGCGCCGCGCTCCAACAGTAGCTGTGCAACGCGGGCGTTATCGTATATGGAAGAATTTAAAGCACGGTGTAATGGGGTCTGGCCATCAGCATTCTGGGCGTTCACTTCAGCTCCGTGGTCGAGCAACACCAGTGCCGTCTCAAAGCGCCCACGGTAACACGCGAAATGTAACGGGGTTGCCCGGTCCTGATCTTGCGCATTAACGTCCACGCCGAGCTCCAGTAATAGCCGTGCAACATCGGAATTTTCATTGGCCTCATGTTGTGATATTAGGTGCAGAGGGGTCTGGCCGCGAACATCCTCCGCATTGGCTTCCGCACCATGATCGAGCAGCAGTCGTGCAACCTCGGGTATCCCATGGGAGGATGCTAAGTGTAACGGGGTTGCACGATCCTCATCTAGTGCATTCACATCTACGCCACGCCCCACTAGAAGCAGTGCGACATCGGGAGCTATTTTGCGGTGATATGATGGGTCCCCGGGGGCAAATGAGATGTAAGGATATGTTTTGTATTGGCGGATGCCTAGTGACACCTCGTGCAATGGGCTCCGGCCTTGGATGTTCTCTGCTTGGGCATTTGCGCCATGGTCGAGCAGTAGCTGGGCAATCTCGGTCCGCCCATAAGATGACGCGAAATGTAACGGGGTTGCCTTGTCCTCATCTTGTACCATCACGTCTGCACCACGCTCGACCAATATTTGGGCAAGAATAGCACGTTCGCCTTCACGTTCGCCTTCATGATCGCCGGACTCCCTGGTCGACACTAAATGCAATGGAGTTTGGCCCTTGTCGTTCCGACAATCGACCTCTGCCCCGCGTTCGAGTAACATCTGAGCTACCTTGAGAAATCCCCTTTCTGCTGCTATATGCAACGGAGTCCAAAAATGCACCTCCATGGCATTCACATCTGCGCCACGTCTGAGCAGAAACTGCACGGCGTCGACACGAGCATCTCCTAAAAATCGGATTGTGTGGAAAAGTGGAGGGTGTCCGCGAACGTTGATATGCGCGCCGTGCTCAACAAGGAGCTCGGCGACCCGAAAGTGTTTTCTGGATAGGGCTGCGACTAGGGGAAACTCGAGGTTGCCATCACGGCAATTTACTTGCTCTGGGTGCTTAACGATGAGGCACTGAACTAGGTCATAGAATCCACAAAGGGCAGCGTAGTACACAGGTTGGGGATGGGGTTTCTTCCACGGACCGATATATATAAGGGTCTATGTTGTGTATCTGTATCCATGCCAAAAAGTATGGCTTATTCAAGTCAAAGAGTGTCCCCATCGCATCCTTTAGGCGTGACGACACGCTCCCGACCTGAGCATGGGACGCCCAGTGTTCGGCAGCGTACTTGAGCAGAGGAATGTTCTCGTCTATGTGCTTGCCGCCGCCCCCGTCGCTCTTGTCATACTTTTTGTTGACGCGATTATCCGAGTTGAGTAGAACCCCAAGGCAGGCGCGCGCAAGTATCAAGTGCGCAGGTTCGGGGAGAATGCGGTACCGGGAGATATCTCCACTCGTGGCGACGAGACGATTCGATGTAAGGTATTCTTTCACAGAAAAATGCGAAAATTGGACAACTCGGTAATCTTCGTAGTAGAGATTTTTGCCGTCGACAATGGCAACCAAGCTCGAACAAGCAGATAACACTGCTCGTTCTTGGTCTTCCCATCGCCATTCCGCATGGAGCGTCGGGAGCTCTTCTTCGGTTGTATCAAGGTCAAACGCAAGCACCTCTGCGAGCTCCTCAACACGAAGCGGCCGACAAGCTACAGCAAGGCAATTTAACAGACGACGTGCGTATTGGCCTTGGTTCGTGGACTCAATCTCCTTCAAGACCCGCTCATACGTCTCGTCCAGGGTTTTCGGTAGTTCATCGAGTTGACGCCGGAGACTGGGAGCGAGACAATGCCTCAACATCTCTAACTGACAGAAGACCCATCGGAACCTGCATGATCATATTAGCGAAGTATTGATTAGAACGAAGCATCGCCCCACATGCCATCGGCCTTCTCCGACAGTGTCTCGATAACTAGACTTCTGTCATCTTTCCGCCAGCTCATCATTTGGGGGTCGGATTGAACAACAGCGCTGATGAATTCGACGATATCATTCTTCTGTCCAGGTTGATCATGAAGGGAGAGGTGGCCAGATACCAAAGGCTCGAGAGCGGTCCGGATGTCATTCTCCCAGCGGCTGGTAACGCACATGTGTAGATTCGGAAGGCGGAGGCCAACAAGATCTTTTACAAGTTCGAGGACATGTCCTCGTGGAGTTGGTATCCCGGACGTGTTGGGACATTCATCAAGAGCGTCCAGGACGATGTAAGTAGGGAGTTGAGACAGTGATGGCACCATGAGCATGTCTTTGAGGCATTGCACCAAAGCACGTTCACTGGGCTGTTCCTTGCCAGAGGCGTAGGGTCGAATAGACGTGGGAGAGTATATTGAGACAAGGCGTGGACCGGGAGGCGAGCTGTATCAGAAGCGAAGAAAGGAGGCCGCGGCCGATGCTTCTTATTGACATCTCTAAAATCAAAATAGAAATAGGCGACGGAGGCTGACCCGGCATCGCGCAGAGTGATGAGATACTGGATAATCGCAGAGCTGACCGAGGACATAGTAAACATCCTGTAAATGGAGAGAAAACAGAACGGCGAACCAGAGGATGCTCTTCCCCGAACCGGCTACGAAAGCAGGAATAGTCAGTGAGATGTCAACTCCGCAGAATGAGAACATCCACACCTTTGCCATGAATCCACAACAGGGATCCCGATCGGGGCGACTCCCACTCCTTGAATATATCGTCGTTGAAAACCCACGTTGCGGTTCTCTCATGTTGGGCACCGCACGCGTTGGTGTGGTTTGTCGATGGATCAGGCGGAGTAAGCCACCCTCGGAATCGCTCCCCTAGAATTGAGTGAGCTTTTACGAGTATTCGCGGTGAGGTCGTGACGATACGAACATTCATGGGAGCTAACATCGCTGATAATCTGCTTTAGCATCACTTTTGCTTCCTTCGCGTCTAATCCAAAGAGGTTTGGTATGAATTGTGTTATGACGAGGAACTACGCACCGTCCTTGAGCTCGCTGGTGGCGTCCTTGATATCACTGGTGACACCCTTGATATCGCTGGTGTCGTCCTTGATATCAGTAGTGACGTCCTTCAGATCATTTGTAGCGTCCTTCAGATCACTGGTGTCCTTCAACACTTGCGCAGATATCATACGGAGCTCCCCTTGTTCCAATTTATCCAACCTCAGCAACGCGTCCTCGACATCGTTCCTTCCCACAAGCCTTTTAAGAAATGTTTCTGGTATAATTTCAGCCAGGGAAAGCTCGGGGGCGGAGATAAACTGACTCTTTCGGCTTTGATTCATCACCTTTGTCGCGACGGCAAGCATCGACAACACTTCAGCCATAACCTTCCCCAATACATTCGTCATCTGTGCCGTCGGTGGGACTTCGGTGTGGGTCTGGAGGCGTACAAAGAAGTTTTCAATTCTCTCGAAGAGTTCGATAAGCACATCGCGGCTCGCTGCGGTGCCCCTTGCCGCCTGTAGGAAATTGCGTTATCGCGGGTCACCACAGCCCATGCGGAGGGTCAACTCACTACAAGGAGGATACTGATCGCAGAAAAGATAATTTTTGTTGGAGGAAATACCTGAATTCAACGTTAGGACACTGACCGGTAAGTAGGAAACATACTGGGACTCACTGTGCCAACGCCCTCGCCAAGGGTGGAAGAGAGAGCGTTGAGGACATTCACAGTTGGCGTAAGCCACTTGGTGAGTCGCTCGTCACTGCTCTGAGATTGATTGAGTTCGTTGGCTTTCCCTTGAAGTACGGTGAGGATGGCTTCGATAGAACTACAGCCATTTATTTCCTCCGCGAGCGGGTGGGTAGAAAGTTCTTTTCCGGTCTTCTTCTTATATTCTTTCAAGGTTTTCTCGAAGATCGGATGAAAGTTTGGAGTGGAGGAGGACGGCTGGAGACTGGTTGACATCGTAATTATTGTGACTGTGAGTTCGATGAGAGTGCAGATCGAAATGCGAGACGAGGACCAGGTTTCTCTGGTGGGAATGTGTGCCCTGCCTCGTGTACGAAGCTCGCACAGCCAAGGCGGCACGGCCTTGCAAACGTCCGGACCGGTTCATACCGGGTTCGCGGCTCCTCCTCCTCGATCTGTGTGCTCTTTCTCCCCGTTCCGAGTCGTTCCGTTTGCTCCATCCCACAAATGGGAATGGCATCCGACTACGATCATTTTTAGCGTGCATCTACACCCTTCTTCAGTTCTTCCAACTCCGTGAAAGGGTTCGTCCAGCCTTCGTAGGAAGTTAGGCTCCCCAACCTCTAACTGCTGACACCAATACCGGACACCGATGCCCCAGTCGGAATATGGTCATCGGAGGCCATTGACAGTGTGTCAGAACAGCCTCTCGGCCGACTCTGGGAGTGCAATACGCCAATTAGGTGATACGACGCGCTGCGCACCAAGGTGGTGACAGAGCGCAGGAGGGCTACCATGAGCGATGATGACGGCAGGGATGACTATCTTAGGTGTGTAACAGAGTGGCCTATGAGCGTTTGTTCACGATCATATTCCTCAAAGGCGTCAACGTGTCAACATATCAACGTTGTCAACCCTTGTCATGTTCGTTTGTTTCGAGCAATGATCGGAGCGTGGTCTCCGCGTGATAGTCTACTCCTCCTCACACCTTTTCTTCCAACCGGCTTGTGCTCTAGTAGGGTGCCGCCGGCACAACTTCCCCTTCTCGCTCCAGATCCGCGTTACTCACAGCGGATTTCTGGGGTGCACTAATAAGACAGGGTATCGTCTGCGCGAAAGTAGAAGCGATCGAAGGTCACATGGCGCACATGCAGCAGTCTTGACACCGCTCTCCATCTCTCCACCTCCAGCAGCCCCAGCGACTGCAGCTGTAGCCGACTCGAGATTCGTCGTGTATTCCACAACATTTGTACGGTAGGCGCGAGTTTCCTTTGGTAATTGCTGGCGCCAGTCGGCAATCAGTCAGCCTTGCGGCGGGACGGGAATGTGGGTCGCGGACAATAATGAAGTTGCATTGGCAGAGACGACAATGTCACATCTGAGCTACGTCGTAGCTCACTCTGCTCTTGAGTTGTTCACATTTTGGTTCGGCGTTGCTCATCACGGCCTGGGCCAAGTAGGTTGAGCGGTGCTATCGTTATCTTATCACAGATCAGCGCGGGTTCGTCGCCAAATCTATAATAGTCTCCCCGAAGCGTTTCTTCGCGCTACTGTATAGTTACTGATACTATGGCAGTCACATCTAGCCACGGAACATGTGGTTCTACGGTGGTTACTCGTCGCGCACGTTGTAATGCAGGAAGTAAAGCTGGGGTGGGATGTCGGCCGATGACTCTCAATGCAGACTGGGGTCGTTCAAAAGCGGAATCCCCTTGAGGGATTTGGGGCGAGAGCGGTGTGAAATAGCGGACTCGGCCAAACTCTCCGAGAGCAAGAGTGATCGTGGAAATATCCGGTGCTAGCCGACCCCAGCCCAACAGCTCCGATAGACTATCACCGTCTTCACCCGTCTTTCGCTCAACAAGTGTCACGCCGAGTCGAATCAAGCAATCTGAAACTCTACCACGGCCGCGCCGAATTTCTCTCGTTGCTCAACCGCACAGGACTTGGTTGCCTCTTCTCCATCCCGCGTCTCCCTTGTCATGCAGGAAGTAGAGGGATAGAATGTCGGTCAATGGCTCAATGCGAACGGGAATTGTAGTGGGCGAAAGCGGAAATGCGGAATCGAGATGTGGCGCGAGAGCGAATAGAAGAGCGAAAAACGACCGA
>JAKELI010001128.1:0-12235 GCA_021525025.1 Lactarius hengduanensis
GCGGCATTAGCCCTTCGACACCGACATGTCCATGATTGCCATGGACCCACATTCAACATCTCGTGACACGCGGAAGCCTGCGCACCGCTTGCACTGCTTCACACCCCCACGTCCCGTGCACATTGTAGACTGTATTGTCGAACTTCCCCAGGTATTCTCCTTCCCATACCATCCCTTGATGATATCCTTCATGCCGATGTCTTTGACTATACAATAACTAGTGCTAACTTCCGCAGAGCCCAAGATTGAGGCCTTAGTCTCTAAGTTATAATAATGTCGACTGTCCCTTTCTTTTTCTCTCGAAAAACGGCTGCAACGATCTCTGCCTGCGTCCGCGTCCGTCTGCGTCACCGTGTGTTTCCTCTCTTCTCTATTATTCGTCTACGCTTTCCTCGGGTCGAAGTCTATTACTCGCTACAATAGTATGCTAATTTATTGTCGCGTCGCGCCGCTGGGCGCGCGTTACTAATTACACTTCGACTTTGACCTCCACCATGAGCACTGATCTTACCCGGGGTATCTGCAAAAGGCTTAACTCCGGGGACAGAGATGACGAGTCTCTTTGGGGCACTAAACCAAACCTTCAGCTCCTTTCCATCAAAAGGTCGTAGCAAACGCAAACTCTCCCGACAGCCAAGGCGCCCAACCACTGATAGATACAGAATCATTATCTCAGACGGCGTACACTTTCTTCAAGCTATGCTCGCCACCCAGCTGAACTATCTCGTCGAGGAACATCGCATCGGTAAAAACACCATTGCCTTCATTGAGAACATGTCCTGTCAGCACATTATGGACAAACGGTCCGTCTGTTCTCTGTCACTTTTGTTGCCAATGGCTCATCACTAGATCAGACTCGTAACTCTCCTCAGCCTCAGGGTTTTACAGAGGGATGCGCAAAAAGTTGGTAATCCAGCCCCTCTCCTCATAAGAGTGGATGGTCCCGTGACCTCCACCCCAGCACCAGCACCGTCTACAGTAGCCAAAACCCAGAATCAGCAGACAGATGATCAGAATCCCATTTATTCCATCGCTGGTCTTACGCCCTACCAAAATAACTGGCGGATCAAAGTGCGAGTGGTGCAGAAAAGTGATATTGAGCCCTATCGTACTCAACGGGGCGAAGGTCGATTATTCAATGTTACCCTTATGGATAACTCGGCGGAGATCAAGGCTATTGCCTGGAATGCTATGGTGGATGAGCTATATGAAAAGATCCAAGAAAGCCGGGCCTATTTCATATCCAGAGCTCGCGTCAACCTCGTAGATAAGAGGTTCCGCACTGTAAACGATTATGAGCTGAGTCTCGACCGTGGTGTAGAAATCGTAGAGGTCTATTTCCCGTCACAGTGTCTCGACTGGCGGCTAATTCTGGTTACAGTGCCAAGACGCTGATGCTCCTGTCATCCGCTACCATTTCGTCAAGGTCGCGGCTTTGCAAGAACTCGAAAAAGAAGTGGTTTGTGGTATGTTTCTCAACAATCCCTAATCGAGATGATTTATCTTAGATGACAGACGTTATTGGTGTTGTCAGGGAGGTAGGGGATTTGTCGGAGGTCATGACGAAATACAATAAAACAGTACGCCTCCATGGTTCGAAGAGCGGACGCGTCTTGATGTGGAATCCGCAGGTCCAAAAGCGCGAACTTAAGATAGTGGACGACTCGAAATACGACGTGCGACTCACGTTATGGGCCAAGCAAGCGGAGAAATACTGCACGCCAGTAGACACTGTCGTTGCTTTCAAAGGCGTTAGAGTCGGCGACTTCAAAGGGTGGGTGCTTTCCTCGGTTCCTAGATCCTTCTAACCTCCACTTCCCGATCAGGGCGGACTTTGTCTCTCCTGAGCTATGGGTCCGTCGCTGTTAGCCCTGATATCCCAGAAGCGCACGCTTTGAAGGGCTGGTATCTAGACGGAGGCGCTCAAACGACGTTCACCCCACACTCTCAGGTGGGGTTGTCTTCTGGTTCTGGGGGACAATAACCGCAGTGAAATGCGGACGATTTTCGACGTCAAGGAAGCTCAGCTTGGCATGTCCGACAAGGCCGACTTTTTTTCTACGCGTGCTACTATCATGCACATCAAGACCAATAATTTAGTGTATCCTGCTTGCCCCACGTTACAGTGCAGCAAAAAGATGACAGAGATGCATGATGTATGGAGGTGTGAAAAATGTGGCTGTAGCTACGAGAAGCCGGAGTATAGGTCAGTGCGACTCCCATTGTTTTGTCTATACTGGATGCGAAGAGTTTGTCTGCAGGTACATCGTTTCGATGGCTGTTGGTGATCATACTGGCCAAATGTGGCTTTCTGGGTTCAACGACGTAGGGAATACACTCTTTGGCATGACTGGCAACGAGTTCCAAGATATTCGGACCCAGGTATGTCCATATGGTCGTGGCATATCCGCGGAATCTTTATTTTGTTGTAGGACGAAGCCAAGGTCAACCATATCGTACACAGCGCCACGTGCAATTCGTATAATTTTGTTTGCAGGGCCTTTCAACAATCGTTCAACGTAAGCAACTCCGACTCAAATAGAACCTGCTTATTTTAATGAACAGAACCAAAACCGAGTAAGGTATAATATCCAGAGGATGCATCCTCTGGATTACCTCAGCGAGATGCGCAATCTTGTCGAGCTCCTTCATTCGGCTTGGGCGCAGTGAAAGCCTGAGACTGTTATCAATGTTCTCGTCGATTGTTCCAGTTCTTAGCTTACCGTTACCGTGTATTAGTAGTAGCATTGCGTGGCTATGTCAACATGTCAACTTTGAAGAGGGTAACTGGCAAGCAAGCTGGCAAGTGAACGACGCCGTCAAACACCGTCTGCGAAACTAGTTCTACTAGCCGCTGCCGACGCATTTACGTGACCACTGTGGCACGTCTCTACTCTTTATCAACCTCGTGAAATGTCTCGACACCTCGAGGAAGCTGCGGGATCACAAGACGATATCTGTGTTGAATCCCAGGTCATGACCTCCTTATCTTATGCTGTGGGGCTTGCTGCGGGGTCACTGCTGCGCACGTCCATCCTCACGTCCACTGAAAAACCGAAACACCGGCCCCAATCATAGCGGCCACTGATAAGAAGGATTAGGGCGGATTCTTTACAGTACGGTAGCTAAAGATATTTTCGAAGTCGTTCGAGGGCCGGTAGTACTAGTGGTTTGCTGGCCGGGCTTCGAAGCTAGTAGTCTGACAAAAGCCGGGTTGGCCATTGACAAGAGGCCTGACAAGATGGCAGGCGGCGCGGCTTCACTTTACTTGGCATGCAGCTCCCACAGGGTCACAGATCTACGTCCCACATACACATATTCCCAGGCTTGTTAGGGCTCAGACGGGTTCCGACTCGAACCCGAGAATAGACGATTCCATTATCGATCACCATGGGCGTATCATTGCGTTCCCGAAAATTCAAACTGTTATACAACTTCCGTTTACTCTCCTACTGTGGTACAACTCCGTACATATACAAAAACGTCCACAAATCATCGAGTCAAAATATGCGCACTTATCATTCAGGGAGTGCACCGAGACGCTTCAGGCAGTCGAGGACAACCCCAAGGACGATCAGTGAGAATGCCTCAATGAACTCCTTGTCATTGTCGCGCTGATGCTGTGCCCAGCACCACATCCTCCATGCGATCGGTAGCCCAGCGCGCAGCTCTTCCTCCGTCGGAGCGTCCTCCTTGGCCTTCGGGACAATCTGCGAGCGGATATCGTGTACGAGCGCCCCGCTGTGCAGTCTCATACGATACGCGCGATACGAGCCCCAGCGCGGCTGCGTCGTGGTAGCGAGGATCGTGCCCAGGACGACCTCTTCCTCTTTGAGGCGTACATCGGGTGCGTCGCCGAGCGTGTGGGTCACGCAGATGTAGCGCATCTCGCGCACGTAGCATGCGTACAGTTCCTCCGGCTCAAGGATCTCCGCCGCCGGTGGCTCCAGAGCCGTAGTCGTCGTAGCCGTAGTCGTAGTCGTAGTCGTAGTATTAAGGGTGCTCTGGACGAGGGGGGCAAGGGCACGTGAAATCGGGTCCTCGAGAGGGGGGATCAGACCAGTCATGGGGAATCCCTCGACTGGCTCGTTTGGGTCGCGCAGCGTGATTCTTCGGAACATATGCCCAAGCGCTCGATCCGACTCGTAGTAGTCCAGCTCCCGCGCGCCAGTCACCTCCTTCTTGTCCCAGTCCGGCTTGAACTTGATCAAAAGTTTCGGGAGGTTACTGCCTGAAATGTCGACAGGCACGCCGTTCTTTGCATAGTCGACGGCTTTGCTACACAAGATAGCGAGCTTCAAGCACCTGTCGTCGAATACGCCGTCCTAGGTTTGCAGATGATCAAGAGAAGCAATACCGCAAATAAATGAAGTCAGACCTTCGACTGATCTGCGATGGTGATAAGCCGGTTCGCTAGCAAACCCTGTGGTTCCCGCAAAACGTGTGAGTCTCCGTGAGAATATAACAGCTTAGCAGGAAACGTACCGTGACATCAGAGTTGAGTTGATGTACTGGACGATGAATTTGCAAATGTCATCGACCGTAGCGTAGGGTTCGCCTTCCTCTAGTGTCCACACATTGGACTCACCCGTAGCCGCCGGTTCTGCTTGGATAGTGGGGAGAAGGGACGGATGTCCAATGTAGATGTCGTATGTATCCCTGGAGGATCTAATCAACCACACCATTATCCAGAGCACACATACAACGTACCCATCCAGGTCTCCTCCAGCAAGGCACGAAGCCAAGGCACGATCCCCTGAAACGATATTCTTCTGACGATGAAAGACACTAAATGGACCGTCGTTACGCACCGACGGCAGGTAGGACAACGACATTTTTCAAGCCGCGGAAGAAGCAAATCTTATCTTTTGGCGGCTCACCGACGGCGTAGACACGTTGCACTGTAGGACAACTCAGACCGGTAATACGTTTTGAGTGGGATTGATACGGAAAACTCACCATCTCCAGGGTGGATGACCGGACCCCTGGAAATGAGACAGTGGCCCTTCAGGAATACAGGGTCATCGTGTGCTGATCCTTGTACACATGCTAGATACCATCGTATAAGCTGACGTGCCTCCGTAGCCAACGAGAAACACACCGTATATTCGCCCTGGCGGCAAAGTGAACACGTCCTCCTCCTTCAGGCCCTCGTTGATATATGCCCTACCCTCGTCGGCAACGCCGACTAGCTGAAAGCTGTTCAGAACAGGGATCCGGGCCGTGAACTTAATCTCGCGGAGCGAATGATTCATAGAATATCGAAGAAGACTTTCGAAGAATGGCTTCCCGATTGCCGTCTTGTTGATACCATTCTTGAAGTCCAGTCCGAGGTTGTTGAGCTGCTCGAGGATGAAAGCTAGATGGTATTGACCGCCCATACTATGGTCCCTGAGTTGCTCAGCGAATACCTCCAGTGAATCGCTGGAAAGGTAGATCTTCGCTTTTGCATCTTCCTGAAGATCAATGAACGCCTCTTTCTTGACGCCACGATCCTCCAGCGCCATCACCGCGAGTCTAGGTGATCCGATGTGAGTCTTAGATATAGAAGTTACAAGGCAACGAACCTGTTCAGATGGACAGGGTTTGGGTAATCAAATGCTCGCGCGATCTCAAACTCGGCTTCTTCGACGTTATGTACCGGAAATTTGTGCTGCGAGTCGCGCAAACGCATCTTGATACCTTCCAGCCGGTGGTCCACGACGACCACTCCTTTGAACCCGAGGAAACGAAATTGATATGCAGAGGGCTCAACACGATCCGGACGCGTATTGCCAAACGCCTTGCATTTTGCCTCCCAGATCTTGGCAGCCAACTCTGGAGAAATGGTCCCCACGCCATCTGTGTGAGGACCCAATTCGGGCTGTTCCTCCCACTCGTCGCGACGGATCTTCACGCTGGGGTCAGTCGCGGTGAACGCCTGCGCGATCCTCGCAGCGTACTTGTTCGGCGTACGAAGCAACTTGGAAAAGTCCCCAAGCGAGTCACGAATTTTCTCCGCGGTCACGTATCCGTCCTCAGGGTCGCGGAAGGGTGCCATGAACCAAACCGAATGCTCCCGCAGCGAACTCACCGAGAAGGCGAGAAACTCGAATGTACGCCCGCCGAGGGTGAACCCGTCGCGCAATATGCCTCCCACGCGCTGCTGGAGGAACCACGAGCCGTCTACCTCCCCACCCCAACGGTATTGGAGGCGGTCCTCGTCACGAAACTCCACCCGTATGAATCGCTCAACGAGTGCGGGGTCGTGGCTCTGGTAGTGTCGGATGACTCTGTTAGACTGCGTTGCATAGGGCCCCTCCAGAAGGATGCGCGAAGGAGTGATGATTACGTGGTGACAAGAGATGTGCCCTTGCACGAGCCGGAGGGGCTTGATGGTGGGGTGCTTCGAGCGGACCCGCGCGAGGCAGTCAATCGGGGTTTCGTCCGGTTGTTGCTGTTGCTGTTGCTGTTGCTGTTGTTGTTGACGCATCTTGAGCTCCACGGAAAACTGGCGCAATAGTTCGTTAGCCTCGTCGCCGTAGTCGCGAATCACATCTTCTATTGGCTTCTGCAAAGAACGGAGGAGATCGTGGGTATTGAGGAGGCCACAACGCAAGTAACCTTCAATCTGGAAAGCGTTCTTCCAGTCCATCGACTCTATCCAGTGCTGGATGTGGTACAATTCGCAGTGAGCGAAGAACTTCTTTGCCAGAGCCTCGACTCGGGTGATGCGAATCGGGCGTGGTTCACATTCCGCGACGTGGCACACCTTCTCGAACTTGAGGAGGTCATCAGGGTCGGCTAGGACGATACGGAGGTGGTGAGCATATGGGGCAATAGCAGCATGCGCATCATCCAGTGTGCATATGCGATCGCGCGTCATGGATTTCCCTTTTCGTTCTACGCCTTCTGGAGCCCGGTTGTTGAAGCTCTCTTTCTCGAAATTTGGAGGCGCAAATAGGTCAAATATAATGACTGATGCCAGTGGCCATCTCCTCTCAGTAACACACAGCACCGATGCAAGAAATACGCACATGGCTGACCAGACTCGTCGTAACCTATGCCGAGCTTTTTTATGGAAGTGAATCTGATGATAATCAGGAAATTGTCCTCTTCAGTTTCTCGCTGCCCCATCTGAGTGGGACAGACGTCGGTTATACGCGCATGAATGGAGTGAATGGAGAGGGTGTCACTCACGTCAATGCGGATGTGACTGTATTCGTACACGACAGTGATGTATGCTGCGCTATGACGGAGGAACTCTCGCTCATACTCTATCGAGAAGACTCTTCTTTGGTTTTGGGGTCCATTTGGCTCCCTGTACCAGACGCCAATTTGAATGTTTGCGATTTGCAGACAGATCTGGCTGGCATATTCTTTCTTTTGCGTATGAAGCTTGTCTTGGTCTGGGTCGATATAGCGCGCTTTTTCAAGCGTCTGCTTGACCTCGTGAGGAGCCTTCCGATGGGCGTTGAAAATACGGAGGGGTTGTCCGCATACAACGACATTGTGGTCCTTTGACTCCCAGTTCCACCGAAGTAGTCGTGAGCCTAGCTTGTAGGGCACGCGGAGAATCGCAGTCCCATTGTGAAGACGGCCGGCGGGGCTCTCGCCCATCACGATGAGAAAGTTGGGCTTTCTCCCTTTGTTATCTCTGTCGTTAGGGTCATACAAGTCGGGCCCATGGAGGACGAGCTCGACGGCTTTGCGAACGTCGTAGACGTCTGCATCGAAACTTATGCGTTTGAGTTCGATCTCCATGCTGAGGGGTTAGAGCAGTAGAGTAGTAGCCGGACGAACATGCTGGTGCTCAGATGCTCTTATAAAAGGAATTTCCAGAAGCTGCGGGCCAGGGTACGCAACCGTGAATCCTCAGAATGTTGATGGAGGCCCGAGCTCCCAGAAGAGGCGGCGAAGCCACGGGCATGAGGCGCAGTTACCACATATTATCGCGTTTCCCACTCGCTTTCCCGTTTCGTTTACTACAATGACCGTTCAGACAGTCAACGTGTCAACTTTGAAGAACAATGTCCTCTGCGAAACTAGTTCTACTACTAGTAGCAGCCGCCGACGCATCTACTACGTCACGGTGACCACGTCTCTTTTTTTCTTTTTTTGGATCCATGTGGCACGTCTCTTCCCTTTATAGTATCGGCCTCGTGAAGTGTCTCGACGCCTGAGGAAGCTGCGGGATCACAACTTGAAGACGATATCTGTGTCGAAGCTTCCCAGGTCATGACCTCCTTATCTTGTGCTGCGGGGCTTGCTGCGGGGTCGCTGCTGCGCACGTCCATCCTTGCGTCCACCAGGTGAAAAAACCGAAACGTCGGCCCAAATAATAGCTATCACAAATAACACGAATTAGGGGATTCCTACAACGGTAGCTAAATATTTTCTATTTGTTTCTGAAGTCGTTCGAGGGCCGGCAGTACAAGTGGTTTGCCGGCCCAGTTTCAAAACTAGTCTGAAGATGGCGTGGCGACGCACCACCTCCACAGCGCTCCAGATTGCCGTAGACCATGCCTTCACCAGCTCATACGCCACACGCTTCAGACCAGCGGACCCGCCCAAGTCGCTGCGCTGCCCGTGCGGCGAGCCGCTCCGCTCTAGCTCCCACGTGCTCTATCTCTGCCAGCGATACTACTTCAAGAGGCGGCACGCCTTTGGTGTCGTCAGATACGGACGCACCATCCCATATGTCAAACTCTTATCCTCCCATAAGAAAAATGCACTCCGCTTCCTGACCTTCCTGCAGGAGACGCGCGCACTCTCCAGGCTCAAACCGGACCAGACACGTACGTGCCGCCCGAACCCGACTGAGGGGGACACGCAACATATTATGAAACTCTAGGCGTCGGACGCCAGGTGCCAACTCACTCGCATAACTGCCAACGAATAGGCGCAACCGGTTAGGAAGCCCGATGGACGTGGGCTTAGTTGCCCGGGAACTTTTACAATTACCACTTAGCACACGCCTCTAAATGTAGTCTCGGCTATGACCGGTCTGGACCCATCCCGGGCAAGATCCCGGGTTCAAAAAAAAAAAAACAGATGGCGTGGCGTGGCTCAAGGCACCGCGATGTGGCCCAGATTTTATTGTACTTGGCATGCGGCTCAGCTCCCACAGATCCAAGTCCCACTGGCAAACTCCTAGGCTTTGTTAAGGTTCCTACTCGAACCCGAGAAGACGATTTCATTATGAATCCGCCATGGGCTAAGTATTGCGTTCCCGAAAATTCAAACTGTTATACAACTTCCGTTTACTCTCCTACTGTGGTACAACTCCGTACATATACAAAAACGTCCACAAATCATCGAGTCAAAAATATGCGCCCATATTATTCAGGGAGTGCACCGAGACGCTTCAGGCAGTCGAGAACAACCCCGAGGACGATCAGAGAGAAGGCCTCAATGAACTCCTTGTCATTGTCGCGCTGATGCTGTGCCCAGCACCACATCCTCCATGCGATCGGTAGCCCAGCGCGCAGCTCTTCGTCCGTCGGAGCGTCCTCCTTGGCCTTCGGGACAATCTGCGAGCGGATGTCGCGCACGAGCGCCCCGCTGTGCAGTCTCATACGATACGCGCGGTCCGAGCGCCAGCGCGGCTGCGTCGTGGTAGCGAGGATCGTGCCCAGGACGACCTCTTCCTCTTTGAGGCGTACATCGGGTGCGTCGACGAGCGTATGGGTCACGCAGATGTAGCGCATCTCGCGCACGTAGCACGCGTACAGCTCCTCCGGCTCTAGGATTTCCGCTGCCGGTGCCTCCAGAGCCGTGGTGGTCGTGGTCGTACTGGTCGCAGTCGTAGCATTGAGCGTGCTCTGGACGAGGGGGGCAAGGGCGCGCGAAATCGGGTCCTCGAGAGGGGCGGTCAGACCAGCCATGAGGAAACCGTCGATTGGCTCGTTTGGGTCGCGCAGCGTGATTCTTCGGAACATATGCCCTAGCGCTCGATCCGACTCGTAGTATTCCAGCTCCCGCGCGCCAGTCACCTCCTTCTTGTCCCAGTCCGGCTTGAACTTGATCAAAAGTTTCGGGAGGTTACCGCCTGAAATGTCGACAGGCACGCCGTTCTTTGCATAGTCGACGGCTTTGCTACACAAAATAGCGAGCTTCATGCACCTGTCGTCGAATACGCCGTCCTAGTTATGGAGATGAGAATGTGACAATACCATAAATAAATGACGTCAGACCTTCGACTGATCTGCGATGACGATATGCCGGTTCGCTAGTAAACCCTGTGGTTCCGCAAAACGTGTGAGTCTCCGTGAGAACATAACAGCTTAGCAGGGAACGTACCATAACATCAGAGTTGATGTACTGGACAATGAATTTGCAAATGTCATCGACCGTAGCGTCGGGCTCGCCTTCCTCTAGTGTCCCATACATTGGACTTGGACTCATCCGCTGGATCTGCTTGAATAGTAGGGAGAAGGGTCGGATTTCCAATGTAGATGTCGTATGTATCCCTGGAGGATCTAATCAACCACACCATTATCCAGAGCACACATACAACGTACCCATCCAGGTCTCCTCCAGCAAGGCACGAAGCCAAGGCACGATCCCCTGAAAACGATATTCTTCTGACGATGAAGGCACCAAAGGGACCGTCTTTACGCACCGACGGCAGGTAGGACAACGACATTTTTTAAGCCGCGGAAGAAGCAAATCTTATCTTTTGGCGGCTCGCCGACAGCGTAGACCACGTTGCACTATAGGACAACTCAGACTAGTAATACGTTTTGAGTGGGATGGATACGGGAAACTCACCATCTCCAGGATGGATGACTGGACTCCTGGAAATGAGACAGTGGCCCTTCAGGAATACAGGGTCCTCGTGTGCTGATTCTTGCACACATGCTAGATACCATCGTATAAGCTGACGTGCCTCCGGAGGCCAACGAGAAACACACCGTATATTCGCCCTGGCGGTAGGGTGGTACACGTCCTCCTCCTTCAGGCCTTCGTTAATATATGCTCGACCCTCGTCGGCAACGCCGACCAGCTTGAAAGCTTTTCGGAACAGGGATCCGGGCCTTGAACTTAATCTCGCGGAGCGAATGATTCATAGAATATCGAAGAAGACTTTCGAAGAATGGCTT
This sequence comes from Lactarius hengduanensis, assembly GCA_021525025.1. Lineage (NCBI taxonomy): Eukaryota > Fungi > Basidiomycota > Agaricomycetes > Russulales > Russulaceae > Lactarius > Lactarius hengduanensis. The sequence continues at coordinate 11,085 of JAKELI010001128.1, forward strand.
CCCGATTGCCGTCTTGTTGATACCACTCTTGAAGTCAAGTCCGAGGTTGTTGAGCTGCTCGAGGATGAAAGCCAGGTGGGTATTGACCGCCCATACTATGGTCCCTGAGTTGCTCGGCGAACCCTCTAATGAATCGCTGGAAAGGTAGATCTTCGCTTTTGCATCTTCCTGAAGATCAATGAACGCCTCTTTCTTGACGCCACGATCCTCCAGCGCCATCACCGCGGGTCTAGGTGATCCGATATGAGTCTTGGACATAGAAGTTACAATGCAACGAACCTGTTCAGATGGACAGCGGTTTGGGTAATCGAATGCTCGCGCGATCTCAAACTCGGCTTCTTCGACGTTATGTACCGGAAATTTGTGCTGCGAGTCGCGCAACGCATCTTGATACCTTCCAGCCGGTGGTCCACGACGACACATCCTTTGAACCCGAGGAAACGAATTGGTATGCGGACGGCTCCACACGGTCCCCACGTGCGTTGCCGGATGCCTTGCATTTGCCTCCCAGATCTTGGCAGCCAAACTCTGGAGAAATGGTGCCGACACCATCTGTGTGAGGACCCATTCTGGCTGTTCCTCCCACTCGTCGCGACGGATCTTCACGCTGGGGTCAGTCGCGGTGAACGCCTGTGCGATCCTCGCAGCGTACTTGCTCGGTGTACGGAGCAGCTTGGAAAAGTCCCCGAGAGAGGCACGAATCGCCTCCGCGGTTACGTACCCCTCCTCGGGGTCGCGGAAGGGAGCCATGAACCAGACCGAATGTTCCCGCAGCGCACTCATTGAAAAGGCGAGAAACTCGAATGTACGCCCGCCGAGGGTGAACCCGTCGCGCAATATACCTCCCACGCGCTGCTGGAGGAACCACGCACCGTCTACCTCTCCGTCCAACGGTATTGGAGGCGGTCCTCGTCACGAAACTCCACCCGTATGAATCGCTCGACGAGTGCGGGGTCGTGGCTTTGGTAGCGTCGGATGGACTCTGTTAGACTGCGTTGCATAGGGCCCCTCCAGAAGGATGCGCGAAGGAGTGATGATAACGTGGTGACAAGAGATATGCCCTTGCGCGAGCCGGAGAGGCTTGATAGTGGGGTGCTTGGAACGGACCCGGGCGAGGCAGTCAATCGGGGTTCGTCCGGTTGTTTGTTGTT